>JADDOH010010345.1:0-16469 GCA_016648135.1 Agrypnia vestita
TTTCCTATAAAATTTCAAATTCAGCGCATTATACATCCTCCATGACTGCATAAAAAAAATTGGATATTGCTGTCTTTGCTTTTAAACCCCGCGATTGATTTCTTTTTTTATCCAAAATTGACTTGTCTGACTTTCAACATGTTCCGTGAATTTGTTGTAATGTATTCTTTCCAAGATGGATATTTTCCGTAACAGTTGCCGACTCACGTATTCGACAACGCCTTCCAAAGCAACAGGAACATCGCGCAAGTGTTCTTCGGACACAACCCTTGGCGGTGCGACTGCAAATTCACCCCCGCCTTCCAGGAACTTCTCCTCAAGCACCAGCAAATTGTTAAGGACCTTCCCAATGTGACGTGCGCCTGCTCTGATAACAAGGACATATCAAATGCTCCAGTGAGTATTGGTTAAATTGACTGCCTAATCAATTTGAATTTAAATAATAATAAATAAAAGAATTTAAGTTTAAAAGTAAAAGATAGCAATATCAATGGCAAAATTGTACTCAAAACATCACCACAGAGCATTGTTTAAATAATATTTTGAATTTTTTTACAACTCTTTCATTTTTAAGTAATGAATGTTACCTCATATAATAAATACGTTTTGAATTAGGTACATGTCATTCATCAAAAAAATTCTTACAGTATTTCTCTGATTTAGAAAAAATTCTAATTCATTGACTTGCACAACTATCTACATTTATTTTTCTAAGTTAAGAAAATAAATACTGACTAAAAGGAACGAGACTGGATGTTTTGGAAATTTTGAGGCATATCTTTGGACCGATTCTAGATAATGGACTTTGGCGCAGGCGCTACAACAATGAGCTCTATAAACAATATTTTTATTTAGGTATGTTCTGAGAACATATATGTAGTAGTTACTGCATTTTGTCCTCAGAGGAATGATTAATTAATTAAGATAAATTATAAAAGTCTCACAGAGACGAAGCTATTTATATAAGAAACATGTATGGAAGTATTTTTATACGATGGCCCAGGGTTTACAACCTGTATGATCTGGCTTAAGCCAGTTGCAATTCATGAGAAAGGACTACAGAATTCTCCATTCAAATAAATTAAAGATTCTCAGATTTAGAACATAGAGAACTATAGAACTTGATGATATTTAAAAATATCCACACATTAAATTTTTAATGTGTGGATATTTTTACTATGGAATTGGTGAACTTTGTATTGTGTAGAATAATCTGATTATACAGGTTGTAAAACCTAGGCCATCGTATGAAAAAGAGTTCCAAAGACTTTTCTCATGTAAATAGTTTCATCTCTATGAGACTTCTATAATTTATCTTAATTATGAGCTCCATACTTTGTTTAAATTGTCAAGCGTCACTGAATTTATAAATTGAAAAGACTAAACAACAAGCACCGAAGTCCCTGCTGAGTACAAAACCAATAGGGCGAAGGAGCTAAGGAAGACCAAAACTAATATGGAATAATAATATATCCTATGACGTACAAACTGCCTTGGAGATCCTGAACTGTAGAGAGCTGGTGTGATACCGAGGAAAATTCTTGAGGAAGCCAAAACCAACCAGGGATTGTAGAGCTAACAGTAATGATGATGATGATGGGGAAAGAGCAGATTTCTTTTTTCACTCAATTAAATAATTTATCTTTTCCACAGATTCAAACTCTATCCCGCACTACCATCTGCCGCCAGGCCAGCGAGACGCTTCAGCCCCTAGACATTCTCAACGTGGTTCTCAGTTGTCTCATCGTCCTCGTCTTGGGGAAGTTTGGTTACGACTACTACTGGTTCAAGAAGACTGGAAAGCTACCCTGGATCGTGTCTAAAATACCATAATCTAAAATACCGCCTTCTACTTGTGATTTAGAGCCAAAAACCAAAATACGCAGTTAAAAACTTAAAAAATTATTTCCTATTAAGTGTAAATAAAGCAAAAAAAAGTTGATTGTAATGAGCTTAACTATTTCTAATGATTAATTTTTGAGAGGCATGTTACAGAAGTGTCTATTATTGAGGCGCAAACATTTGCCATCATCAGACAATCAATAGATATAATCTTAATGAAAACTACTTTTGGTCTAAGAATATTCTCGTTTTAAACTCCCAGAATATACAATCTAATTGAAAGTAACATTAAAACCTTAAGTAATACCAGAACTTTTAAAAAGACCCCATTAAATTACCTTGTAAAAAGACCCCGCTAACATTGGGTGAGAGGATACTGTAAGTAAGTTATTGTATTATTGTAAAATAATTTTATAACTGTATTATTTGACTTTGAATGACAAAAGGTTCCATTGGTCTAAGTAGAATATATTCTATTATATTATACGTGGAATATAAAAGCAAAGACAGTGTATCAAAAAATTTAAAAAAATGTTTTGAATGCTATTGATAAATGAATAACAAATTTTAAATTTCTTCTTCAAACACAGCAAAATAATTTTATGGTGACATTATTAAGTATTATTATTGATTATAAAGTATTTATTATTAAGTAGGTACTTTATTGTTATTCATTTTCCATATATAACTTTTTAATATTTTAATTGTGTATACTACGATTTTTAAATTTAATTTTGTTAGTTTACAATTGTATCCTGACGAAGGGGCCATGGGCTCTGAAACCTGTTGATATTTTCAATTAAAAAGTGGTGAAAACAAAGTTTATTTCTATTAATTATATCATTTAAAATTTACTGAATTCTAGTTTTTAAATATCTATTCCTTCCGAAATTATGTTTCTAATAAATGTATAGGCTATGTTTTCTATAAAATTTCGAATTCAGTGCACTATGTATTAAATACTGGAAATGAATAAAGCACTAAGTGCCAGAAATTTCATTTTAAGATACAAGGTAAAAAGGGAATTCGTTATAAATGAGTAATCATCGATGACTGCATTAAATTTTTTTGGATATTGCTGCCTTTGCTTTTATACCCCACATATATTGTACTGTATTATGTGATATATGTGTTGTATTGTATTATATTAATTATATATGTGCTATTGATCTATGTCTTTGAGATGTGATGATGGAGACGCGTGTTGCGTATAGCGAGGCGCATAAATGTCTCCATAATACAAGAATTGAAAACCAGGAAGAGACGCACAACCGCATGTTTGATTCGAATCCTCCAAATTTCTAAAATCTTGGCAGAAAAGAAGTTAGCCTGGATATCTATGAAATGGGCCGCGTTGAGGGTCGAAGACGAAGAGGATGATCCCCCATTCGTAGTACCGACCAAGTGGTAAAAACTACAGGCACTTCTCTAGTAACTGCGCTAATATCTGCAGGACGCCGGTAAAGATGGTGAAGAATAGTCAAAAGGGCGGTAGGTAGATCATGAAGGGCACGATCTTCTATCACGAGGCATCGACGTAGATGATGCGTGTTGTGGATCTTAGGGTATGACAGACAGGCTGTGGTATTACGATTAAAAAAATGTATTTACATCACAAATAAAATAATAAAAAGCTTGAAAAAAATCTATTTTCAATTTTTGCAAGGTTTTAATCATTTTTTCGTCTTGTATTAGAGCGAATGAATTTTTCATAATCGATATAAGTTACTGTAATGATATTTCAACTATATTTACGAAAAATAAGTCTGTAACATTGAAAAAATGCTAACTTTTGTTTACATATCTCCTTAACTATTGATATTCTGTCGTGGTCTCTTGAACATTTTTGAATCAATATTAATACAGGAATCCACCTGTAAAGTTTTTCCTACTAGCTATGAGACATTTGTATAAGATACCATTTTGTAGTAAAAAATTCGCTTTCGCTTTAAGGATTTATTTATATTAATAAAATTTAAATAATCATACCTAAATATTGTTTTTCTTTTAATATAGTGAGTCAATATTGTGACTGTTTTAATTTCATCTCAATAATCGCTTTCAACAAACCCTCCCTTTCTTGTCAATGTAGTCCTTCCCTTCGATTCTTATCTTTTGATCTTTTACTTCTCGATAGCTTCTGCATCTGATTTACTTTTGCACTGGCTCATATCTGTTTTCTCGACCATCCTCCATTTGTCTTCGATCTGCCTTAAGCCCTCTCGCTCCTTTGGCATTCTAGCTCTTCCGTGTCCTTTCACGTCAATCCGATGTTACACAACCTGAGTATTATTGTTGCAGGACATCCGGGACTCCGGGTTTTCATCGGTGTGTATTGTATTAATTATAAAGATAATTAGAGGTTTTGGACATCAAATTACAGAAGCTTGTAAAAGTTTTACATATTCATATATGGAACCTACATACATATGGAGATTTTTCTTTTACTACTGTTTGGACCGTACGGATGTCTTTTTCTTTTTTACTATTTTTTTAATGCTATGCATCGTATACACACGCAAATAAACAAATAAAATAACTTAACGTGTATTTAACAAAGTTTAATTTAGTGTAATGTAAAATAAAATCATTAATATTTTCAAGACTACTGGCCACAACCTACCTACCTGGGTACGTAAGGCATTGCCTTAGAAAATTATATATAATTCATGATTCCAAAGCTTGATAATGGACGTGGTTTTGGGGACAAATGATAAAACTAAAAGTCACTAAATGTTTTCAGAATATTTCATACAATTATTAATGCACTGTTTCTTAATTCGCACTAATTAACACTGCTGCTATTGCTGTGATCAGTTTTTAGTAAAACTCCGTTCAATATTCGCACGTAGAAAGACTTCTCACCCCTTTTATTTATGACCGCTGGTATCACTAACGCTGGTCACAATGCGCTCGCTTTGTTGCTTATATCGCGTCACGAATGACTGATTTCACTAGCTTGTGGCCGGCGATCTCGCTGGCATGTCACACACATTATGGTCACAAACTTAGTGATCCCGCGTCACTCGACGCTCTTGTTTTTATAGCATTTTTAGATCCTCCGGGACTCTTGTGGAACTTTCCAGACATTACGAGAATCTTGTAGACAATTCCAGAATGGCGTGTTCGGTCGTTTTGTTGTCAGTATTCAGTAGGTTCACCATCTCATTACAATATGTTAAATTTTTTTATACATGGAAAAATTTAGGATAACTCCAGCTAGATCAACTTTTATTCTTCTTAAAATCAGGCGACCCGCCCTCAAAGAATGATTTGTGCAATTTTACAAGTTATACATATTGTTGCTAAGAAAGGGTATAATTTATTATATATTTACCTATGTCATTTCCTAACAAAATTTTTGATATTATCGTTATCAGATTAGGTTATTTCATAGCAAGAAGATGACAAATATTGGATGGGAGTTGAAATTTAGCCTCGATCACCTCACTATAAAGGGTATTGGAGGTCCGCAATGGGCAGGCAAAAAATATGGGATCAAGGGTCTCCTCATACGAACCACACTCACAAATCGGACTCACTACATTCAGTCTGAACAAATGAGCAGCTACTAGACAATGGCCAATTCTCATTATAGAGATTACGGAGATAGTTCTTTTGGGAAGCTTTTTATTGCTAAACCGGGGTTTGCTAAGAATATATGTCTGTATACTTTTTAAACGCTTTCCTTTGTGATACTAGATCAGCTCATATCACAAGGATTTAACCGTTAAGTGGAACGCTGTAGAAGTACAGACGGCGATCTGGTGATGCGTCGCCAGCTGATCGGTGTAACCAGTGGAGCGTTGTGTAATTAACGTGGAGTAAATGCATCATCCATTCACACAAGAATGGTCTAATGGTCACGGCAGGGACTGTCGATACCTTAGACTCTAAGGTCAATACCGGGCTTTAATAGGCTAGCGGAACGTCACCGAAACACTGAATACCTTATTCTATTGAAGATCATTTGCAAAATAGTTTTATTATTTTTTTGTCAGCATATACGGTCATAAAATCTTGTAAGTATACAATTAAAACGAATAATAAATTCTCATAAAAAATAAAGTAATTGTTGATTAATAGAATACGTGAAACAGAATGTTTAATCGAATAAATAAGTGCGAAAGTATACAGTACATAGAAAAAATAATAATTACATAAAATTTTTGGAAAAATAATGATTTCTGTAGTATAGATAAAATCAGGCAATGGATCCCAATAATCACTAATGCTTATAATTAATATAACTTCTTACAGGGCCATCTTCCAATATTTGATTAATCTGGTCATGCCAAGTCTTCCGCGGATGCCCTCTTTTTCTGCTGCCTTCAATACTCGCCACATAAATCTTCTTCTTCATATGGCCAAACCATCTCAGCGATCCTTTTTTTATTCTATCTACGCTACAAACAGCATTTGTTCTCAGTTTTTTTATTTTACTTTGCGCTTTCACTTGCTACCGGAGCTTATCTCCGGTGAAAAATAAACATCCATACGGACATGCAATACTCTCCACCACAACGCACCACAACAACATATTTCCAAGAATACAGGTAAACACAAATATGTAGGAATCCATTTATCGTTCTTATCATAAATATTATCATTTTATTTCATGTAGTCGTGTAGTTTCTTTTGACTCGTGATAGCGCAGTGGGTATTCCGATACCTTCGAGGTAAATTTATTTCCATTTGTGCGTCATATCTGTCGTTTTGAAATAAAATGTAAACTCTTTTCACATAGACAAACAATTTTTTAGCAATACACGTCGATGTTTGCAAGGCTTTTAAAATTGCCATTTAACGCGGTATCCTGCGGCAATTTCAGCAAATTATGTGTGTATGCGTGCACGGGTTAACCTACCCTCTCGAGGGATATTTTTATAATATAAAATTGTTTCATCACTCATTTTGTGAATATTTATTTAACGTTCCCATTTTAAAATTCATTATTTCGCAGGAGACGAAATTGTATGGTAGTCTTTATAAGGTGGCCCAGAGCTTATGACCTGTATGAGCTAGCTTAAGTGATCATCTTACGAAATTCAACCTTTAGAAAAACACCGTTAGTGAAAGTTAAAAAGTTAAAAAACAATATCCGTCAACGTTATCAAATTTTTGAAAGTTATGTATGTAGTATACGTTCTAAATTAGTTGTTTTTTTTTTTGTATGTGGAGTATAAAAGCAAAAGCGGCAATATTGTAACGAGGCTAAAAAAAATTGCGCACTTCTGTCACATGTACAACAACACTATCGAAGATTTCAGAACGGCCTAGCGTAATCTACGGCTTTCGGGAAGCATCGAGAAGCATCTATAGAAGCCTGGAAGTCAAGAGAAAGTTATTCTAGACACTAAGAGCCTAAAGGGTTCGATATAAGCATTAGCCAGATATAAATAGGACCGCATGCGAGAGTAACTTTGTAGTTTTTTTAGCACGCTTGACAGCGATAATAGAAGCGGAGACAGCCGCGGACTGCTGGCCAGTGGGCCAGCCGAGCGACAATTTGACAGCGAATAATCTGGAAAGTTCTTACGTAGCGAAATAAATCGGAGCGAATAATACATGCGGAAATTGGATGTAATATTCTAGTGAATATTGAATAAAGTATTAAATCGATTTTAAAGTGCTATTTACGAGTGATAAATTTACGAAATAATTTAATTTAAATAATATCGTTAAGTCAAATAGCATTAAGTGACTTTGTACGTTTTATTAATTAATTAATCAGTAATTAATAAATCTGTATTAAATTCCAGCGTTTTCATTAATTTCTCCCGCAGCCACGACACGATATTCAAAAAATTAAAAAAATGTTTTGAATGCAGTCACCCAGGACTACTAATTCAAAATATGCTGAATAGATATTATGTATCTATCCCGTCAAAAATTATTTTTCCTCTAAAATCTCGAATTCAGTACATTATAAATTAGTAATCCTCGATGGCTGCATTAATTTTTTTGGATTTGAATAGATAGTAAATTTGTATAGAGAACAGACAGACAGACATTGAGTTTTATGTATTTTAAAAATGTATTGTATAATTATATCATTTTCAAAATGATCGTACATAATAAAAAATATAAAATAAAATTATTAAAGCCATGCAGAAATTTAAACCAGTTTTTGTAGGATTTTAATCAGTTTATTTTCTCTGCATCGAGCAAATGAATTTTCACTACATTTTCGATATAAATTATTTTCATGATATTTCATCGTTTTACAAGAGTTAATACATTTTTTTTAAATGCAATCTTTGATGTCTCTTATCTCCGTAACTGTCGACATTTAACACAAAGTGTAAAGAATATTTTGTGTAAAAAATTTAATTGAAAGACTCCCCCTAACTGCTTATGACTCTAGCTACGAGATACCCTATATATCTCACATTCTGTCAATCTTACATCCGTAATAAATCAGTGAGTACACCTGTTGCAATTCTTACTAACTTGCCACACGTCATATCTCACCTCGAACACCTGAAAATTAACACTTAGTTAGCACCATACTCCTTGGTGTACCGTTAGTCTTACCTCAGTTGACAAGTTTCCATTATCATTTATTAATATTAAATTAAGATTGATAATATCGTTTAAAAAGAGTTTAAAAATTCACTAGAATTCCATAATTCATTCAAGAGCAACATTGGCATGCTATATTTAAAAAAAACACCATGTGTATTACGCATATGTTCAATATGAATAGAATTTTCTTGCAATTTAATCGCATGAGCGAGCTCACCGGAGGTTCGCGACAGCGATGGGTCCGCTCTGTACTAAGTACTACAATGTAGTACTACATTGTACTGAAGCGTACACTACACACGTTTTTAATCGCACATTTACTTCATTTGTAGTCCTACGCACTCTACGCAGTACAGAGCGGACCCATATGGTCGCGTTCATATTTGTACGTGCGACGGCTGGCGCTCGCGCTCCTTTGCAGTCTTTGCACACACTACACATAGAACACATTACACATGTGCGAGCTCGCACGAAACGCACATCGCACAAAACGCACAAAACGCACATCGCACAAAACGCACAATGTAGTATGAATTGAATAGCACATTTTGAATTTTCAGCACAGTGAGTATAGGAGCGCCACCGCACATACAAATATAAACGCGACCATTAAATTTAAGTGAATGGGTCAATGGGTACATTCAGTACATTGTATTAGCCTATTACAAAGGTTCAACAAAGGTACCTTTTTGTACTCGCACTATATTGAGTAATTAGTTGATGTATTTATTGATTACTGATTAGGTGATTAGATTAGTTCATATATGTACCTTCGCGTTTCGTGTTGTGTGACAGATACGTATTGAAAATATACATCACAAAATTGTTCGGTTTTTTGGTATTGCGTACAGTATTTCGTAAGTTGTTTTTGTTATTTTAGTTATCCGTATTTAATTAACATCTTTAAATTAGTGAAACATTTTAATAACATACGACGAGTGTTTTAGTAAGTTTAAAAACATATTTTTTGGATGCGGTTTAAAAACATTTTAAATCTATTTTTATCAGTGTATACGAGACTTTTTACATAAACATTAAATTTGTTTATAGACATTTTTCAATTCATTGCACCTTGTGTGTTTATTTTAGCATTCTATGTTAAAACATTGTTTTTAAAACTCTTGTGTGTTTATTTTTGTTTCCAGCTGTTTTATACATCACCGCACGCATTAAAGATTTTAGGTATATAAATACCTATATTATATGTGTATATACATATATACGTTGTAATATATTAAACTATTATAACGTGCACGTTATAATATATTATATTGTAAATAAGGATCATCTCTTTTTCAACCACGGCTTTTGCATGACATTGCTTATGTCAAAGTTTTGAATCAATACGGCAGCTTATGCGTAATTATTCGTTATTTTAAAATTTCCTTGTTGTTATTGAACACTATTTGCGAAGCATTTGAATACGATTGTTCATTTGTATAAGCTAATTTTTTAAACGGCAGTTACGGTGTATATAACTTTAAAAGTATTTTATATATGGTGATACCTAGGACACGGTTTTTTAAAACTCGGAAGTCTACAATATTTCTTTCCATAATATTATCAAACGCACATTATCATTATCATTATCTAGTGTATATGGCACGCAATTCTATATGAGTCACGTGATATAAACACGACATCAAAAACTAGAGTAAAATATGCATTCATTCGTGTTCGCGCGTCGCGCCCGCCACAACCAGTGCTCGCGGCGACACGTCAAGGACGACTGATCCGGTGTATCGGAGATCGGAGCTCAGAGCGCCCGCGAGCTCTCCGCTCGCGAGCGAAGGTTCCGCTCTGTACTAAAGAGCATTCGCCGCTCGCCGACTAGGACTACAAATGAAGCGAACACATTGTAGTGTTCAAATTGGTGAACGTGTGCGTGTTGAAGTCTTCATTCTGAAATGAAGTTTTTCCCTTCGCTAGTTCGCGACGGATTGACGGTCGGTAGGGTGCAAAATCGCCCGGCAAATCTGAATTTGTGCATGCTGCGCTTAAGGTGCCTGTACACATTGGCCGAGGTTGGCCCAAAGTAAGGTTGGCCCAATGTGTATAGGGCGTTTTGGCCGTGCGTAGAGACGCTTGCCAAACTTGGCTTGGTAGTCGGTTTTTCGAGCACACATCAAAAGAAAGAGGCGTGGCTCAGCTAGGGTTGTCAACTTTTTTTACAAGAAATAAAGTATATTTAGATCTGAGAAGAATATTAAACTGTATTTTAGAAAAATGAACAGTATTTTATTTATTTAATGTTTTAAATACATATTTTTTAGAGTTTCTCGCACAACTTATTAATTTAAACTTTTTTTTAAAAACTTCATACGCCTCACCACAATTATAATTAAAATTAAAATAAATGAGGAGCTCATTTTTTATTAAATTAATATTTGCTCTATTTCTATTCTCTCGCCACTTTGCATTCATTATTGAAAAATTCTTTCAGTAAATGCTGAGGTGGCGGTAACAGAAAGTAGATATGAGACAATTTTAATAATATTTTTAAATTCTTCTGAGGTGTTTACTAATAAATGGCTCCACTTTTGGCCAGTACTCATTTCAAGAAAGTTTTTGTCTTTGAAGCCACATATTTGAAATTGCTTGCACATAGCTAGCTCCCTGACCCATGTTAAGTAGCTTAATCAATGTATGTGAAAATTATAATAAATTATATACAGGTGTACCAGAGCCAGCAGCAGAAACTTGGCCGATAGATTCCTGACTATGTTATGAGCCTAAAATGTTCAGGCAATCATTACCTAATATCAATAGTTATGGAGATATGCAGTATCAAAGTGCATTTTTTTTTCAATATTTCTGATTTATTTTTTGCAAAAAGTTTAACTATCATTACAGTAACTTATATCTATTATGAAAAATTTATTTGTTTCAATAAAACTTAAATAAAATAATAAATGATAAATGGTAAAAAAAAACTTTTTTCAATTTTCGCAAGGTTTTTATCATTTTATTCGAGTTGTATTAAAGCGAATAAATTTTTCATAATCTACATAAGTTACTGTAATGATAGTTCAACTTTAAAAAAAATATGTAAACTTTGATATTGCACATCTTCATAACCAAGGGTGCTAGTGCGCCCCTGTCGCTCTCAGCCACCGCGAGGTTGGCCGAGACGTTGGCTAATGTGTAATCGCTGTCCGCCATTTTGCGAGGTTGGCCGTCTGCGAGATTGGAACGACCATGTACACATTGGCTGGGTTGACCCAATGCGACATTCGGCCAATGTGTACATGGGGTTTTGGCCGTGCGTAGCACACGTTTCTCGAAGTTGGTTCTTTTTCCATTTCTTGTCGGTATTTTGAACAGACATCAAAGAACCATGAATCACCAATCATGAAACAGGAAGCTATCGTGAAGCAAGATATTCAACTTAATTGAATTATTATTAGTTGTACGGACAGAAATTAATTATGTGTACAATGAATGAGTTTTGTAACTCATATTATTTATTTCGAATATCACTTTTTTTTATTTGATTCGTCAAACCGATTGAAATTAATAAATATGAATTATAATTTATATAAAATAACTTTTTAAACACCACTTTTTTATTGATAAAAAATTCAACATGTTTCGTAACCAATGGCTTCTTCGTCAGGATAACAAAAATAAAAATAATAATCAGGTCCTTTTTGCAAATAGTTATCTTTTAAATTTATTTTCATGTTAAGTAGGTACTTTATATTGTCATTTTCCATATATACCTTTTTAATATTTTGATCTATAGTTAATTTTTATTTTTGTTATCCTGACGAAGAAGCCATTGGCTTCGAAAAAAGTTGATTTTTTTTCAATAAAAAAGTGGGGTTTACAAAGTTTTTATATAAAATATAAATATAAATTTTATATAAATTATAATTATGTCACCACAAAATAATTTTGCTTTATTTGAAGAAGAAAATATGAATTATTTTATATTTTACATATATACGGCTATGAAGGTTTTTACTTTAAAATTTGTACAAAATGGATAAATAATATTTTTAGAAATAAAAAATAGCTGTAACCCGTCAAAAATGACAGTACTTTTACATGTTGGTTCCTAAGGAATAAGTTTTTATTTATTTATATAAAAAAGGAAAGAAAGAAAAAAATTACTACTTACTTACTTACCATCACGCCGTTTCCCCCAGAGAGGATAGAGCGCCACACTCTTCTGTCCTGACATACAACTCTCGCCTAATTCACATCTTCGCATGCAAGCTCGATGGTTGTTGAGGCTTCTAACGGGACCATCTTCGAGTATCTGGTTAATCTGGTCATGTCACGTATTCCGCGGTCCTCTCTTTCTGGCGCCATCTACATTGTATCTTTATATATCTTTCTATATATAATATATCTTTCTTACCACTCTTTCCTCATTCATTCGCTCAACTGGCCCAAACCATCTGAGCGACCCTTTTTTAATTTTATTAATTATGCTAAATTTAGCTTTACATTCATTCCTAATATCTGCATTCTTTACTCTATCATAAGTGGATTTGACACACTTACGTCTGAGGGATCTCATCTCCACTGCATTCAAGCTACTTTCGTTCCTCTTCTGCCAGCTCAAGGCTTCACTTCCATACATCAGTGATGGTATCAGAATTCCATAGCGTACCGCTAGTTTTGCCTTCGTAGACATATTTCTATTAGAAACTATTGCGTTCAAATTTATTATCAATTATCAAAGCACTTTAAAGATACAATAAAGAATATTTAAAGAATGAAAATAAAAATAATAAAACGAAAAGAAAAAATTATGTAAAAAAGAAAATAGAAATATAATATTTTACGTCATTTTTTTATTATTTTTGTATTTCTTTTTTTTATTCTTTATGTATATTCTTTATTTTATTTATATGTAGTATTTTTTTCTTTCTTTTCTTTTTTATAAAAATAAATAAACACTTATTACTTAGGAACCAACATGTAAAAATACTGTCTTTTTGACGGGTTACAGCTAGTTGAATATAATTATTATGTCTAAAAAATATTTTTACTCTATATATAATTTATCATGTTGTATCGCCTATAATTTATTATGTTGAATCGTTTTATTTTATCTTTTAATTCCACATTTTTATATTGTTCTTGTTTATGTTTTCAAGTAATTCATGTATTTGTCTATTGTTTGTGCATTTTGTACAAATCTTAAAGTAAAAGCCTTTAAAGTCGTATATATATGTAAAATAAAAAATAATTCATATTTTTTATTTTCAATCGTAAATAGTCAACAAAAAATACTATCTAATAATTTTGGTTATGACTATATGAATGTTTGAATGTATAATGAAATAAATTATCTGAAAAATAAAACTCATTCATTGTTTTCATAATTAATTTCTGTCCATACTAATTCAATAATCTTTTCATTGTAATTCACGGTAATTTTGACGAAATGAAATTCAATGAACGAAACAATAAAAACGTGCGTGCAAACCGGCGAACACCGAAACACTAAAAAAAATACACGATACGTGACCGGCGCGCGGCGTAGCCACGCCCAAGTGTCTTTCGCTGTGCAGGGGCGGACTAGCAGGTCGGCCTCCTCGGAAAGAAATGTGCCATTCTTATAAGATACAACTTAATTTTAAGAAAAAACAAATAAATGCGTTCTTTATTTGTACTGTATTATAAAATTTTCTACTTCTAAATAATCTGTCATAGTTTATTTATTTTGGTCTGATTCGAAGTGATCACTTCATAATCCACCCGCTTATTATAATAAGGAATAGGGCCGCGAGCATATGACCACGCATATACTATCCGCCAGGATCCCGGAGAGAGCTAATTCCCAGAATGTAAGCAAGTTCTTTACCATTGCTTCCATATAAAAGAACAATATATAACAAATGATACACTGTTGAATATTTTAGAGATAAGTCATACCAAATTAAATCCTGGTTATACTACAGTTTCGTCATCCGATTCAGTCTCTGGCCAATGAAAAAATAATATTTCAAAGCGTAAAGGTTACGTGATCTAAATGCTTGCTTTGATTATCGCCTCTCTACTATGCGACATCGTAGATCGGTGAATATTATTTGACGGTATGAAAAGTTAAAACGCAAATTGAATGTTACGACAAGATAGAATTGAATTTTTTTGCAATTTTTGTATGAGAAGATAAGGTTAAATGGAAATGACAATAGATACGATAAAATAAAACAAATTTAACACCGACATTTCATCACATACGACAAAATTGAATTTTGCACAGAGGATACTAGAGTAGTTACGTTAGCAATAGTTAAATGGAGCCATTATTAGAGCAAGTCTCAAAGCCTCTTGCCATCACTATAAGTCAATAACGATTTTGTTGACAATGACGATTTTAACCTTACGACAAGATAAATCTGGGGTGACGAATCCTTATATTTCTTACTGTTTCAAATACATATTTGTTATATTTACACAAATGCTGCTTCTTAAAGTTATAAAAAATACAATTTAATGACAAATAATGCTCATTTTATAAGATTTTCGAAAACGTAATGGGTAACGACCTTGGTTTAAATTTTCCGATTCCGATATCCAAAAAAAAGAAGATATTTCAGATTCCCGATTCCGATAAATCCCGAAACCTGAAAAATAACCTCAAAACATGAAATGGTGGAGTAAACACAAGGCTCTTTGATCGATTATAGATGAAGGGTTTTTAAGAAGTGATGATCAATCTCACCCAGGAAAGTTCATCCATTTTCTATATGTTTTGTGGTAAATATCCAGTGGAAATTTTGATTGTAAATCTAAGTTCACGGCAAGGAACTTGATCAGTCAGTGGACTAAAGAAAACATTTTTATGTGTTTTGTTTTGCTGGATATTTTTCTTGTTACAACTCCTGTTCCTATGCATATACAAAGTAAAAACCTAGACTACAGTACAGCATGGAATTTGGTTCAGGGATTGTTACGACAAATATGTGGTAAAATATGTGATAGGCAATTCGACGTTCTGTATGAAAGATCTGAAAATATGCAAGTAAAGACAATAGAGCTTTTGACGACGTTGTTGATATAGAAGTGGAACTGGATTTTAAAGAAAAAAGATCCTCAAAGAAAAAGTAAAGCCTGGGGAAAAGGCTAAGGACGAAGTAGCTTGTTGGTCTTGTGGTCAGGACTCTCGCCTCGTTATCCAAAGGTCGCGGGTTCGAACCTCACTCCACATCAGCAAGTTAGTCCTATTTTCATAGCATAAGCGTTTAGTTAGTTTGAAAATAGTAAGAATATTGATGTGACACATATTTGCTGAAATATCACCTGGTCAAAAGTATAAAATCATTTACTTCCATATTTTAGATGGTGCCAAAGCCAGTATTGAAGAAAGGTTTATTACTAATAAAAAAAATTTAAAAGACTGTTCCTGGTCCATAAAAAATTACAAGAAATCACAAAAGTTGAAAGTTTACTTTACGAAAATTTATGTTGTATTGCTAAACTGTCTAAAGGTGACAGAAGTTATTTAGTAATTGAGGTGAAACAGTTTGCAAACGAATATGAGAGTTTCATAAAGACTGAATGGGATGAAAATGACAAAAATGAACAAGATAAGCCAAAGCTGAATCATGATATGGAAAAGAGGATGAAGAATTAGATTTGCAGGAAAAGAATTATGTTCCCTGTTTGGAGAAGATAAAGTGTTTTAGATGTTTCTGTTTTGTTTATGTTGTTAATAATTATCTCAATTAGGGCTCTTTACTAATCTTTACATAGCTTATAGGTTTATATTAACCAATCCCTAAGAATGTTCTTAGGTTTCCACAGCCACTCAGAATCTTCTGGTTTGTGTCTTTTGGGGTACTATGCCATGTACACATCAGCTCTGATGATGGACCCTGCAATGGGATCCGAAAAATCGGCCAGAAGACACAAACCAGAAAATAACTCTTCCTTGTACGCAAGTTACTTTTGAGCAAATCTTTTCGAAATAAAAAATAATAAAAAATAGGCTTAGATCAACTTTGAATCAGGAGTTAATGTCTAATCTTTTGTTTATAAATATAATTAAGTATTAATTTAAGTAAGAATTTAATTATCGATGAAGTGGCAATTTAATTTTCGTTATCGATGAACTTAAGAAAAAAATGATGGTTTAG
>JADDOH010010346.1:0-15956 GCA_016648135.1 Agrypnia vestita
AGGGGCGTGCAGGGAGAATTGAAGCATGATATTGCCTGTAAAAAAAAGGGAATAAAATGTATATCTCGTAATATTTCCACCACAATTTTTATTATATAATTCATATTTTAATACATCATTATTTTCTGTCGCATAAATATTTTTTTTCGAAATATTTAAAGTGTCATGTTCTGACAAGTATTAGGTACCCCCCTTATAACAGGTTTATGACTTTATATACTGCACAATTAATGAAATCTTTGTAATTCTTTCGGATCTTATTAAGTTTTTATGGAATTAACTACCTACTATGTCAACTTTTTCCAGCTTGGGGCGAGGTTTATTTAAAAATACTAAATTTTCTCCTTTTGTGGGTCAGTTCTTTTTATAAAACGTTACTCTATACTTATTTTAAACAGTATATAAGTGCTATTTATTATTTTATTTATTTAAACCTTCCAAATTACTCATTATAATACCTAAAACACGTGATTTGAGTGAAAGTGAGAGGTCTCAGATAATATTATTGAATTTGAAGGGGAACCAGGTTCAAACTGCCAAAAAAATTAAATGCTCCCAGTCCAAATGACATTTAAAATATTAAAACAATATTGTATCTAATTCTTATAAAAAACTAACCCATAAAAAACAAGTTTTTATTATACTCCCGTTCTCATTTACTAGTGGAAACAAGTTTGGCGCTTAACCTACGCGTTGGGCTCGAATCTAGCGACGCGACGCTACGAAAGCGGGTAATAAAAAATTTCGAAAAATACAAAATTATGCTATAATTATAATTTTTTTAAAAGAAAATTTGTTATTTCATTTTTATCATCGCCACGAGTCTGCTTGCAAAGTTTCAGCTCGATTGAATCACGAGAAAAGGGTTAAAAATCGATCCAAAGTTTTTTCGTCAAGCAAGCAGACGCCACGAATTAATATAAAGGGAGTAAAAACAGCAATAACCGTCAGCAAAACGATCATTTTTAGTCACGAGGACCATTCTGATAAATACATTGCTAAAAAATCGTTAAAACACGTCTTTCAAGCCATCTGTGGAGTTGCAAGGTGCGTGCAGTGAGAAGACATCTTCTATAGATTGGATTACGGTGTGAGAATGAAACCATGGCTCTCTGAGAAATCCAGCGAGTTTAATCTGGGCGCGATAACACCAAAACCGAAAGACAGAAGACTGGACTAAAATGCTTTGGTTCTATATAACAAATATTGAATAAAATTTAAAATAAATCAAATATTTAACTCTAATTTTGGATATTTTATACGCACCGTATGTATTACCGAAAAGTGAATCTCGACGTTTCGTTGGATACTTATCCTACGTCCAAGGATGTTGGATAAGTATCCAACGAAACGTTGAGATTCGCTTCTCGGTAATACATACGGTGCCTATAAAATATCCGAAATTACAGTTAAATATGTCTAACGACCGTAATAACAACCTTAACTCTTTAAATCAAATATTAATAAATACTATCATTAAGTTCTGGGAGTATCGCCTAAGCGTTATTTAAATATGTCAACTTTTTTGGCTTGCTAGGCTATTATCAAACATTATAAAACTTTACGCAAACTCAGAGAACTTAATAATAATATTAATTATTAGAATTTAATTAATTTTAAATTTCATTTAAAAATCAACATGCGTTCTACTAATTAAACACTAAAGCTTTAAACAAATATTGAAATAAGTATATTGAAACAAATAAATATTTTGATGGGTATTAAAAAAAATAGGGTTTCAGGTTTTTTTCTCTTAGACCTCTTTTTAGAGGTTTTTGGGACTCCTGGTTCAGTATACGTCTGTCAGAGAGTAGGCAAAGAATATGGTCTTGGTTGCGTGGTGCCTACAATAAAACAGGTGGAGGAAATGTGTGTAAGGGACGAATGAGTGCTGATAATACCACCATTTTGGTTGATGATTTGGAACCCTCTATCATAAATTATACAACATCCAGTCCCGACAGGACATTCCAGCAGGACAATGCTCCACGGCTAAAAAAAGAGGACAATACAATACGTTTTTGAAGAATGGTCCAAAACATAGTCTGACGTTTGCAGAAAATTAGACGGCAGTATGCAAAAAAGTATGTGCTATTATTTAAGCAAAAAGATAGCGCACAAAATATCAAATGTAGCTCATACAAATATTACTAAACAATTATCATCACTAGCAGTTACTAAACAATTATCATCACTAGCATGATAATTTTTTAGTAATTGATATCACGATTGCTTAATTGCTAGGCCCTGCGGGCGACTGTCTGGAACACTGCGCGGCCGATAGTAGCCGCTGCTCGGTTATTGATGGCTGCTACTCGGCCATTGCTATTTTCTAACTGCTTAACAATGTGGTCGGCTATGGTAGCCGCTTCGGGGCTGGTAGTGACTGCTGCGCGCCAATTGGTGTTTACAACCGGCTGTCGCCAATGGTGGATGACAATAGCAGATCCAACGGGCGGCTATGGTGGGCGATTCGCAACCAATGATGACCGGTGCGCGGTGTCTGCTTACTTCAAGGCCATGCTGTCGGCTGTGGTAGTCGCTAGTGAAAGCTACTGCGCGGATAGGTGTAATAGATCTAGAAGGCGAATATCTATATATAATAATTTCATTATCTGTCGGTCCGCAACTTATTGGAATTTTAGATAATCAGAGTGTGACACGCAACCAGCCTGCGAGCCAGGTCACATGCAAGGGTCGTTGTTAATTATTATATCCCGTGATTTTTCATGGGTGTACGGATAGTTTAGGTATAATTAAGACAAAATATTTATTAAGCAATTGTAACCGTTTAATAAGCCAGTGCGGCTTAATTAATATATTGATCAAATGCATCTAAAATACACAAACATGCAAAAAAAAGTCTCGGTTCTCGTGTAACCCAAGAAAGCATGCATTAAGCAATAGAGTGGTCAATATGTGGAACAGTTTGCCCGAGGGTGTTGTGTCTGCAGCCAGTGTCAACCAATTAAAGAATAGGCTGGATATTTAAATGAGAGACAGTGATACGGGCCTATCAGCTTAAGCTGCCTGCCCATTATCAATAATAATAATAACAATAATAATAATAATAATAATAAAATGCATTAATAGTTGAAGTTTATTTATCAGTTATCAATTATCAAATTAACACTTTTAGCCAGATAATCCTATGAAACAATTTCATCCAGAATTCATGTAATATTCAAAGTACTGCTTTTTCCTCTAATTTTTAATCATTTTTTTCAAATTTCTCAAAACAAAACATTCACGTTTTAGAAAAAATATTCGTGCACTGAATTTAAAGAAAGATCTATCAAATACATTTTCATCGTAAAACAATAATTTAAAGTCGCACAAAGTCGTATGACGTGAGGTTCTGATGCTTCTATCAGAACTCCTCGTCACCACCAGTTTTGCTCAGTCGGAGAAGAATGGGACTCACCTTACTTCTGCATTTCAAACTCAGGGTATTTCTGGTATCGTGTACGCTACACTTCAGCTGTCTCTCATTTTAACATATTTAAAGTTGCAAAAGTTCAATGACAAGGGTTATACAACGAAACATTCTTTAGTTAACATGTGAATTTATTCAAATAAATTTAATCAAAAATTAATGGTGCCACAGAAGGTGACAATTTTCCATAAAATATTTTGTGAATTTTGCACATCGAAATCTTTTTTTTGTACAATAAATAGAGTTGAATAATTTAATTTACCGCGATTCGACATCATCGCTAGCGGCCGCATTAAACAAGGATGGAAAAGACAATCGAAACTAAATTCTTTTATACTACTAGCGGTGACGGCAGCGCTGGTGTCGGAACGCCGGCAATCACATTCTGTAGATTCAATTAACATCAGGTCAAAATTTCTAAATCAGATTCAAAAAACAATGAAGCTACAATAGGCTGTGCGAATACATTCGCTTGGTGACATTGATTTCAGATAACATGTCACAATTTCTGGCACAAAACGCCGCTTCCGCATGTAGTTAGCAATGTTCTTTTAAAAACGGCACGACCACTGATGCACTCGTTCTATTCAATTTTCGGAGCCAGATAAACTCCCAGCTCACTCCAGGCGTGACGTGAAGTTGATGATTAAAAAATTTGGAATACCAAGCATGTCGTGGTCTTTATTTTACTGGCCTTGCATCTGAAGCAGGATTGCTCCCTTATGGGTCCAGAGAACAACCCCGCCCCGAGGCTTTGGGCTGCCGATGCAGATGACTTCCGGAACATCATCTCTGCAGCTGCCCCCCAGGCGTTGCAAGGGATGCATCTTTCACTCAACGACGCGTCATCTTGCCATGGCACGAAACGCTGGCGTGGAAGGACCCTATGTACGAAAAACATTATTAAACAAACAATCATGTAATTTCACAAGTTATCTTTATGCCACTTTAAATTGCGTGTCTCGGAATGAGCTTACCTCTTAACACGAGGGTTCATAGAAAGGCTCACATCTTGCGGATGTGTCAAATTTCGAATTTGAAATACCGTCCCCGACGTTCGCGACTGCCGTGAAATTATCTGCAGTAGACCAAAGACATTTATCTTTTCCCGTAGAGTATTCGCGGTACCTACGCGGATTAAAATCAATTTTAGTGCAGATATTTGGTGCGGGGATCGATAAATTCATTACTTTTAGATGTTTCGCGAAGAAGTGTGACGAACAGAGGTTGCTACGTCACAGTCGATATATCAATTTTGCATTTTGAATCTTTGCTGTGATATATATTAAACACACGCTATAACAATTTATAATTGGGGACAACTTTCATACACATTAATAACATATTTGTTCTTTATGCCGTTGTTCATTATGTCCTCAAATTTATAATGCTCTGGAAATTACAAAAACGATGTCCGAAACATGACATTCTAATCTGAAAAACATAAATATGTTAAACAGTATATCATACATAAAGTATCTATCGTACGTAAACGATAAACTAACACCATAAAGAAAATATGTTAATACTTCCTTATTTTGTCAACCAAGTAACTAAAAGGATTTTGGCGAGACTTAAACACAGTTTTAAAACATATATAGGTATGTATATTATAAATAAATAAACGTGTATAAATAATAAACATAAGTGTATTATAAGTAACCAGTAGATAATTTTTAATGTCCAAAATATTTCTACACATTTAATATTATCTGCATGCATTTTAAAACAATCTGTATTTCTCGCTTTTATAAGCTGGCAATGGAAATACATTCCTAAAATACTTGCTATTACAATGACAATTTAGGGGTTTTGTTTGAGGATGATGCATGTGATGTGTCTGGAGAAGCTGCTTTTTAGGGTCACCACCCGTCCTGCGACGGGAAATTTCCAAAGAAGTCGTGAAATGCTTGATGATTTTATTCGCTCGATAAAACAATTACAAGTTAAAAAGACAAGGATAGATACTTGATGGACTAGAGCCTCTGGCCTATGCCAGAGGTCGCTGACAAACTGATATGCCCGTACATGGCGTTGACTGGTTTTTATACGTTTTGCGAACAAACAACTTTATTGAAGTCTAGCTGTATGTGTGGATTGCTGACAGTGCGATGATCTGTATTGACTCATGTAGACCCTGCTGTACCTCGATTTGTTTACGCAGCATTCTTGCCGCGTTTGTTTGTGTGGTGGTGGTGGTTTATGTATTAGGGTATGAAGCGCCATAACAATATTATAAGATTTTTAAAATCCCACCGTAAAAACAAAAATTTATTTATTATAGGTGCCTAAAACATTTGGCCAAGGTTGTACTGTACTCACTGGACTCTCCTGGTAAATTGATACTAAAATGGTAGTCACAAAAATAAATAATCAGTTACGCAAATATTAAAATGAATAGAGAATCTAAGTGTAAGAATTCTATTAGTGCCTGGAACCACCTAATCCATAGCCCGACGCATTATTCGCTACTCTAAATGACTTAAATGCCTATTGTGTACCTTTTTCGCACTCAAAAAGTAACACAAACACGTAACACAAACCCGTAACACAAAATTCAAAAAAGTAACAAAAGTATGACGGTGACCTTTGATGGTTTAAAATTACCCCCCGTGTTCAAAGAAGTTGCGAATCAGACATGTACTCAAGCTTTGGGATTAAAGTATTCTTGTAAGTACAAGAGTAGAAAATTCAATACCACAACAAAGACTTCATTAGTTATTTATATTTTGTACTTTCTACAAACCATTGATTTACTATATATTCAACACTTTATTTATTGTAAGTCTTTTGATTTCTCTATCTGCTTCAATATTTTTATTTTTCTTCCTCAGCTTTCATCTCTTCACTGCAGGAAATAGGCCTCTTCCACACCCTTCAATCCTTTTTTGTTATTTGCTAGTTAAAGCCATTTTTCCTCCTCACAGTGACTTTATCGTCTGCCCATCTCCTTTGAGGTCTTCCCACGCCTCTTCAAGGTCTCCATTTTAGAACTCTGCCTTGCAACATGCTTCAATGAACTACCAATTATTTTTATGAACTTCAAACTCAATGGACAGAGCAATCTGTCAACTTAAGCAATTAAATTATTCACGTCGGAACTGATATTTGGTTTCCAATAATTTGATGATTTATTTACGTAAAAATTACTATAGGTCGACCACAATCAAAAGGCCATTTCCTAGCTTTATCCGGTAAGAAGAAAGTGGAAGTAAAGTGGCCTGGTAAGCCCGTATTACAAGCCTCAATATGATATTCCAAATGAATATATATTTTTTTGTTTAAAAAAGGTTACTTACTTACTAGAAAAATTTCTTTTGTATTCATTTTTTGCATCGTAACAATACACATATTTTTTGCGCACATTCTTTTGAATGCGGTCTAGATATAATCAAACATATTCATGGTGTTTGGGTTACTGTTTTGTAAAAACTGTTTTGTTTTGTTTAACTTTGAGGTAAATAAAAGGCAGTTACATGTGGATTTCTTGTTTTGAGTAGCTTACTGATCTAGTTGGTGGTTGATCTCATTGTCGATTCTCGTTCCAGGAGACGACCGAGTTAGGCAGTCCTAAGTTCTAGCCAGTCGGAACAAAGCTTGATAAAATGATAGTACAAATATTGATGTGGCATCTTTAATTTTTTTTTTTGATCTAATAGAAACATATCTCTTACATATTATATTCTATTTTTTACATGCTATTATTCTGTTTCGCTTATCTGTCAGCGAAGAATCTTCTATTCAATATTTGCCTCACTTCCTGACAAACGATCACTCTGAAATTTGACAAGAGTGACATATTCCCGGTGACAATATAATAATCATTTATTTATTTTACAAAATTAGTTTGACTATTATAAAAAATATTTTAAATGCTTACGCGTTATTTTATGGCGGTGATATTTTTATTTTATATTATTATTTAGGCACTCGCTTGCTCTGCATCCCGGAGATCCCGTCACGTCAAAAATGTATTTAATTTTTTTTTTGCATGTTTTTAAATAATTTTAAAAAACACTGATGATGACAAAATAAACAAAAAAATTGGTTTTATGGTCCGTTGATTAATCTACGAGAAACAGTTAGTATCTCAGTATACTTACATACAAAATACAATATAATGTAATTACGATAAATGTACAGTTCTACAGTACTAGTTACATATCATTTCCAAATTTTTGGTACACTTAACTTAAAAACAAGTTTCAATTAAAATGTTTGAGATACACAGGTTCCGAAAATGACAAAAATTTCTAGAAATAGACATCATTTATTTATTTTGTGCAAGAATGAAATTGATTAGTTGCTTTCGGTACCGACTTACTTGTAGTAAAAAATGCTCTTACAGAATATTTTTCAAAATCCAATTTGAGAACTAATATTAAATCTTTGTCCAGAAAAAACTTAAATTTTTTTTTATTTAATTCATATAAATATAGATACGGCAGAAATAAATCATATAAAATTTTAACACTTTTCTAACTAAATATATTATTTTGAATATATTTTTAAGGGCATATTAATAGCAATTCGGCAATTCGAAAAATATGAATATTTTGAAAAAATATGTATTTTGTATCGCTGACACGACAAAAATTATGCTAGAATTAAATTAATAAACAGAAAACTATTGTATATATAAAAAATCATGCTTCGAATGTTCGTAAGGGGAAATAAATATCAACATTTAGAACATACTATCAACAAATAGGGCCAATGGTCCCTTTGTCAGGATGCAATGTATAATAAAAATTAATAATTTTGTCCTGACAAAGGGAGCATTGAACCTGAAACATGTGGATATTTTCAATATATTAGTGGTGAAAACAAAGTACGTTTTAATAAATTATTTTAATAATGTCACCACAAAATCATTTTTCTCTTTAAAAGAAGTATTTTACATTATTACATCTTTTTCTGTTTTTTATTTCTATACCTATAAAACTCAATGTCTGTCTGTCTGTCTGTCTGTCTGTCTGTTCTCTATACAAATCCACACCGTTTGTCCGATTCGATTCAAATTTTGTATACTTACGCTTTGGGACCCGGCGGGTAACATAGGCAACATTTTCCCCCTGTTTTCTTACCCCTTCCCCTCCCCCTGACCTATTTTCGATGCGCATCTGAACCGTTCGACCGATTGGACTCAAAATTTGGAAACTTATTGTTTAGGACTCAGCGGGTAACATAGGGAACATTTTTCCCCTGTTCTCTTACCCCTTCTCCTCCCCTTGACACATGTTCGATGCAAATCTGCACCATTCGACCGATCGGACTCAAAATTTGAAAACATATTCTTTAAGACTCAACGGGTAACGTAGGCGATATTTTCCCCCTATTCTCATACCCTTTCCCCTTCCCCAGATATATTTTCGATGCAAATCTGTAGGACCCGGCGGGTAACAAAAGTGACATTTCTTCCTCCCCTTTTTACTTTTACCCACCCTCTGATATATTGATATTTTTTAGATGCAAATCTGTACCGTTCAACCAATCGTTTTCAAAATTTGCAAAATTATTCTTTAGGATTCAGCGTTTAACATTGGTGACATATCCCCCCTACTCTTTTACCCTTTTCCCTTCCCCTGATATATTTTAGATGCAAATCTATACCGTTTGAATCGAACCTTCGTTTACCCTCATAATTTTATTTTAAACTTAATCCTTAACCCGTGCAACGCCGGGTATAAACAGCTAGTTTATTATATTTTAATAAATTAAAATTTGAATTATTATTAATATTTTTAACATTTAACATTAGACATTTAGACATTATAACAGAGTGTTAGTTAAATTAGTATAAACCACTACCAGATATTAGGTCTACCGGTTTCGAGACGTACCCTTCTCTTCGTCAGAACCAACATTACACTACTATAATCACTACACTCAGCTACTATGTTCATAACACTATCCCTATACACTACTATGTTCACAACACTATCCCTCGTAGATTCCTGATCGTTCTGTAGGCAAGTTAGTGCATGCTATTCTTTGACAAGATTAACACGCGTGTGATAAGTATTGGTGAAAAGTTTACAGTACTATGGTTATGGGGTATTGTGTTGCGAACGTAGTAGTTAGTGTTGGTCCTGTCGAAGAGACGGGTACATATCGAAACCGGTAGACCTAAAATCTGGTGGTGGTTTATACTAATTTAACTAACAATCTGCTAAAATTAGAATTTTTTAAACGTGGGAAACATTCTTTTTTGCTACTTCAAATAATTTAGTTTCGTCGGTTAAATGTAACATCGAGGCCTTCATAAACATTATCCCTCCGCTACAAAAGCCTTATTTAAATTTGAATGTCTGACAAATGACTCAACCTTCCCGAAATGAAAACGGCAAACAAACAAATAATGCCGTAACCGCTAACCACAAATCAATCGGGCCTATCTACGGCAGATCTCGGAGTTTCCTTCGTTAACAATTTACACGGCGCGCGGCGGGGAGAAGCGATCCCAGTAGAGTTAAGGACGGCCCGCGCGCATCCGCCGGGCGTGACGCACGCGGCGGGGCGGGCCGGGCCGCTATGCAAATCGGTGGAAATCTCTTATAATTACCCCGTGTAAGGTACCGCCACTCCACATTCGGCGTTTCTTAAAATATTGTCCGGCCCCGGCGTAGCTCAGGGCCCAGCCGCTCCCCCGCGGCACATCGGAAAATACATTTATTGTGCGCCGAGTGATTTATGACGGCGCGCGTGGAGGGGGAATAAAAATCATTGGAAAGAAAATAGTATTCAGTGGAAAGACATAAATATATTTCCTCTGGCCGGTTAGCGCTCGCGTCTTTATGTGTCGGCTTTCTGCGCCCTTTGCGAAACTTGTTTGGGAAGTGTCGATATATTTCTCGCACCATTTACATTCTTAATTTATGCCTTTCATTTTTTCATCTGACGACAATACAATATTAAATTTACGATGACACTTAACATTTTTGAAATATTGCGCAGATTTTCCGTGGCAAATGTTTTTTCTTTTTTTTACGTAAAGAATTTTCTTTAACTTTTCAGATTGAGATTTAAAAAAATACTCTGTAAGTATATGTTGTATAATATGTACATAGTTCTTATTATTTCTGCATACTTGTATCGGCAACATTGCAATTTTCAAATTTTTTTTCCATTTGAAAGAAAACAGTATTGTGCGAATTAAAACCGTTATGTTACTACCCGGAATTTTTCACGCTAGTTACTATCCAAGGTACCTGGGTACTCTACTTGGATGGACGTTCCCCGTGCATTCTTTTGTTTTGTATATCACAAATTGATATTGAGATAATGATCAAATAGCTTCCTAGAAGGTCACTGCTTCTCATACGATATCTGTGTCCCCTTTAACCTAATTTTTATAAGTTTGCTTGACATTGACTAGTACTTTTTGACTGAATTTTTCTTTTATATCTTCAATTCTAGCTATCTTAGTAAAGTGCAGACATATCTCATGTGCAATTTATTTATTACATATCTATAACAGTTATAATTTAATATATGTTATATTATATTATTTTACAGTTAAAATTTATTATAAGTTTACAACATTTAAGTTTTCATCAACTTTTTTAAATTCACTAAAACCGAAGAAATTAAAAATTAAGTTGATATGTGAGATAATCTTGTTGTGTGCTTATTAATATTTTCATGCTCATTTAAATCAAAGATATAAATTAATTATATTCTAAATTTTTATAGAGCACTTCAGAAAAAATATTGTTTACTCCAATTACTGTGTATCGATATGATCTTAGATACAGAGGATTTTTTGAATAGCGAGAACGAAGATTAGATTTCAGAATGCACTGATCAAAATTCGAATAACGACGTGACGTGACGATGAAGAATCAACAGAAAATATGAACTATATTGCATAACGCAAAAAATAAAATAGGATAATATTGAACCACCGACATCTGCTCAAGATCATTTCCGGGCTAGCAATGAAATGGTATAGCATAAAAATCCACATATTCATTATAAAACTGCGTCGCATATTATCGTTAGGCAAAAAAGATCTACATAGATCAAGAAAAGCATTATCAATTAGTATTACATTCAAATGTGTTTTTACACCAGAAATCGTTGATACTATTAATTGTCCGTCACACCAGTAACGAGGCCAGGAGAATATACCATGAATACAACACATTGGAAGGATTTGACTTCATCCGAGTAAAATGCATTCATGGGTATTGGTATTGGTATATGGTTAATGGTGCCAATTACCTAAATACATATTATATTTTTGATTTGTTCAAATGTAATTGATAACCAGTATTGAGCGTCGAATTTCTTCACTTCGATGAAGCTAATATGAAGGATCACCGATTGAATGAAAGTAGAGCTGCGTCGATACGTGAAATACGTATGCTTGATACTGAATTAAAAAATTTTCAGTGTGTATAGATCTACAACCCAACTGTTACAATCAATGAACACTCATTTGCTAAGGCGGATATACACGATTTACGCAATAAATTCCGTCTAAGCCCGCCAAAAAGGGAATAAAAGTGTGGTAGATATGTGATGTAGAAAATTATTATTTTTTTACTGGCTAAATATATACCGGAAAATTAACACCTGCACGAGAAACTCACCAAGGTGAAAGAATTGGCCGCTCATAGTGTAACGATATTGGCCTATTCAAATAGACATTGCTGAAAAATTATACGAAAATATCTATCTGCTAAAAGCTCATGATAAGGAGAAGCCCCACAATTCATAAATTCTATAATTAAATATTTGCCGGATAAGTAGGTGCGGGCCTTTATTATTTCTTATTAGCCTTTATTATTTCTGCACGCGGGCGTGTAAAGCAGGCTTTATGTTATTTTATTTTGACGAAGCGAGCCAATCAAAAACGGTTGTCCGCGTAACGGATCTGGCCAATGAGAAGCGTTCTGAGAGATAGACCTTTACCTTTACACGTCGGTTGGAGTCGAAAAATGGCGAGAAATTTTGACTACATAAGCCATACAAATTCAAGGAACGGCTCTTTTCCTTCAGCATCAATGTCGGCCGGAGGCCCTTGTGGAGAGAGGACCGAAATACCATCAGTGAGGCAGAGAGGCGGTAACACTCGAAGATACAGGTAAGCATTTCCAATATTGTTTACATCTATTGCCTTTTACGTGTATTCAATTTAGAACTTTCTGGATCGTAACAAATATTGATACATGTTGTGGATTGTTTCGTTACGTATTTTGGGCCTAGGAATAATTATTACTAGGCGCGCATCAGATTTAATATACAAGAAATCGTAATATTGCGGCTGTGATAATTCCAGCGGGTGAATTATTGCATAACGCTTATGAAATATTTAAATGCGTCGCGGTCCATATGGAAAATCATTTAAATTTGATATTCATATTAGGTCTTTACATATGAAATTGACGTTTTACCGTACTGGCAAATTTGATCTCAAATATCTTCTCTTTGGTTAGGAATTCCAAATCCAAATTTTTACAGCTATTTACTCATGTATTTGTGTTTTGAAAATTATAATTCATTTGTTTTTTCCTCAATTGTTTTTTTCTTTGCGAGACTCAGTTTACAAAATGAAAAACTTGAAATATCGCGTTATTTACGAGTACGAGTTCCACCGTGGCACCAGTGCTGCAGAAACGGCTCGAAGGATTAATGATGTGTATGGCGACGGTGCCGCAAAAGAAAACACAGTGCGTTTTTGGTTCCAACGTTTTCGTTCTGGAAATTTCGACCTGCAGAACAAGCCCCGTGGACGGCCGGAGACCAAAGTTGATAATGAAGAATTGAAGGCTATTGTGGAAGCGGATCCATCGCAAACCACATCCGAGTTAGCTGCAGGCTGCGGTGTTAGTGATAAAACTGTTTTAATCCACTTGAAGCAAATTGGTAAGGTGAAAAAGCTTGAAAGGTGGGTACCTCACGAATTGAGTGAAGCAAATCAACAAACGCGAGTTACTTGTGAGCGTTTGGTGGACTAGTGCTGGTGTCGTTCACTACATCTTTCTTAAATCTGGCCAGACGATTACGGCAGATGTCTATTGTCAGCAACTGCAAACCATGATGGAAAAGCTAGCTGCTAAACAACCGAGGCTGGTTAATCGCTCTAGGCCACTGCTGCTTCATGACAACGCTAGACCACACACTGCACAACAGACGGCTACCAAATTAGAGGAGCTTCAATTGGAATGTCTAAGACATCCACCGTACTCTCCGGACCTTGCCCCAACAGATTACCATTTTTTTCGAAATTTGGATAACTTCTTGCAAAGGAAAAAATTCAACTCCGATGGGGCAGTCCAAACCGCCTTCAAAGATTTTATTGATTCCCTTCCGAATGGTTTTTTTAGTAAAGGGATCGATGAACTACCTATGAGATGGCAAAAGTGCATAGATAGCAATGGTACATACTTTGATTAAATAAATATATTATAATAAAAAAAAATCGACTTTATGTTCCTCCCATACTAAACGTCAATTTCATATGTAAGGACCTAATATATTACCAAAGATATAAAGGCTTTAAAATGGAATATTTTACTGACGAAGGGTGTTTGTTTCGTGGGACTTGAAATTCAGAATAATTGTGTATATTTAATGTCGCGAGGTTCGGAATGTACGAGAGATTCTTCAGGGCGGATGTATCTTTATGCAAAAGAATGCTATGTTATCTATACTGGCGATTGAATACACGGATTTCTATATGATTTGTATTATTTTGGGAATAATTGAGATCGGGGTATTTATGTGGTTTTGATATCACGATTGTCAGTGTGATATAAATTCAGATCGTACGAGAAATTTCCTACAAATAATATATTTTAAAAACGAATCTGGATTTTATATTTATTTTATTAAAACAGGGATTTGAGGTTATTGGACAAGGTACATGTTTGTATTGCGTATCATTGGGCAATCGTTTTAAACACGATTTGTTCCTATCAAGTTCTTATAAAAACTTATTTCGAATTGTATATATTTGTATAGAAATAATTAATTTAGATACAGTCGGTCTTCAGCTAAGGATCGCGGAAATTTTGTACTAACGAGCAGCATTCTCGATGGAAGGAAAGTGAAGGCTGCACAGGCGATGGCAATTTTGGAGAGGACCCGTTATATTACTTCGGATCAAGATGCCATCTCAGAAGCAGACCAACTACAGAAATAAGATAAGAACCTTTAATATTATTTATTCTTTATTTTCTTATGTGTATCAAATGGAATGTTCGTGCTATATAATTTGTCATTGTCACATGGTCACTATTCATTTCATTACGTGGGTTCAGAGTTCGACGGTAACGGACGCGGTAACAAGTTGGTACTTGTCGGGACGTAACGTCGGAATTATTTCTTAATTATCTTTAGGATACAAGCGAGGTCATTATACGTGCATTCTGCATTTCAAACGTTTTACTTACATATATAAATACATATTATTGCGTTTTACAAATTGAATAGGTTCGCGGAAAATAGGCATTTCGCCCGGTTGTGCAATATTAACTTCCAACGTAGCATAATGAGATCTTATTACCGGCGCTAGACTCTTAAGGTTAGGCACGCGGGGATTATAAATGGGATATTGAACGAGAACCGAATGGGGAAGTTCGTCTCTTCATGGTCGGGAGGCGAGGAGCCGTACGTCTTTCACGCCCCGTGATCTTGGGAGGCTGAATTTCGATTGTGGAAAAAGATGAAGTTAGATTTACTCGCGTGCCATAAGCAACCATACATAAGACAGGGTCGAATGTCGGAGCGCGCGTTCTCGGCTATGGAGTCTGATTAGAGTGGGAGACATCTTAGATTTGGGACTAGGTAAGGCTATCTTAACTGTATCTACCCGGTTAAGACAGGGTTTTAAAGCCAAGAATTACAGGATAGTCTGAAGGTCCTGGAGCGGCGACCCTCAAAGATCTAAGGGGAAGAACCTCGCACGTCTTTTCAGGCCCCTTGGTGCGACGAGCTCGGGCTCTGGTTATGAATGTTTATGAATGTATTAACTCCGTACTCAAGGACGAGATAGGACGTTCCTCATGAACGAGAAATTATAAGATGCAGGTAGCAGTTCGACAATCAATACTTATGCTCGGGACCGCTTTAATGAACGAGATCTGTCAGCAGTTTAACAATCAACTTTATGATCGGGACCGCATTCAGGAGCACGATGGCATTACTAACATCATCATACTCATCATTCACCACCTTTTCTAACTTGCTGTATACAGAGACCTTCGGGGTTCTCCCTTCCCGGCCAGCGAGAAACATATCAGGAATTACACAATCAACTGTAATAATCATGCTGATACCATCATTTTAATATCTCTAGTCAATAAGACTACACCGTGGGATCAATCACATCAACTATAATTTGCGATGCTAACATGGCTCTGACTGACGCGCTCAAGGACGAGTCTTTTCCAGTCACCCAGTTAGTTCATTCAGCCCTTTAATCAGCATTAAACATCATAATAATCCGGCTCATGTAGCCGCAACGTGGGATCCTCATCATTATACACCAGTCAATTTGACTGCCCCGCGG
>JADDOH010010347.1:0-15181 GCA_016648135.1 Agrypnia vestita
ATAATAAATACAGTTTCGTCTCTGTGAGATATCTATAATATACATTAATTGATTAATAATGTCTCTGTGACATAAATCCAGCACTGTTCTGAAAGATTTGAACAAACTCAAAATATTCTGAAATATATTTTTTTGTAAGGTTTTTATCATTTTATTTGACTTGTATTGAAGTGAATGAATTTTTAATAATCCAGATTAGTCACTGTAGCGTAGTCCAACATTTTATAGAAAATAAATCAGAAATATTGAAAAAATAATGCAAAATTTGATGTCGCTTATCTTCAAAATTTAATGAGAAAGGATCCCCCAAAGTTTTCGCTACTGGTTAAGACACAACAAATTACTGACATTTAAAAATGTATCAAATGAAGTTGAAGATTTCATATAAAAATTAAAAATACAGATATTCTGAATTACGTAACACAAAATAAAAATACATAACGTGAAAATTACCATACAATAGCTCTTATCTTCCTATAGCGTAAAATAAACATTTTCTTAATCGTTTCTTCATGACGAGTGATGGGATAAACCGGCAATTTTCTAGTCTAAACTTTTTATAAATATTCTATTCATAAATTTTTTTGTATATAATTATCAATTTCCATTCCTGAAGATTTATTATGTAACTTATTTTTGGGTATACAACTTTATAATAAGAATTTCGAGATGTATATGTGAAAATTTATTTGCAGAGCGGATAATAATAATAAAAATAGTTGGATAATTTATGTAGCGCCGTTTTCACGAGTACTCACCTCAAGGGCACTCACTTAATTAATGGATTGATAAAATAATGGATGATAATAATTGTTTGAACACGGACTGTGAGATGGATAAATTAAGATGTGAGAAAGACGGGTTCTGGAAGGAAATAAAGATCAGAAGGAAAGCACGCTCTTACCTTTGTCCTTTTGGTCCAGGTTGAAGGAACAACGCTGGTTTTCTCCCTTATCAGAAGGGCAGTAGCTGGAAATCTTGTGGATGGCACCTTAATCCTTATCTGAAGGCTTACGCTCACGTAAACGGAGGCACACACAAAACTCAATAAAAAACGTCAGGCCAACAAGACAGTTCAAAGTTGAATGGTAAATGTCATAGAAAAAAGGTTTCAGTAGAGCGTGCACTATGAAAGGTGAAAGAAGGTGGGTGTGTTCAGTGACACTGGTCCTGTTCATAAAGATCGAACAATAATAATAAATTAATGGATCCCGAGTTTAGTTAATTAGAGTATCATAATCAAATAAAATATTGAAAATAAATAAATATGTAACTTTATTTACCTTCAGTAAAATCTTTATTAGCAAGTGATCTGCATGCAAGCCTGTATTCCATTTGAAGACATTTTGTTAAATCAAGTTGAGAACCTCTTTGCAAGGCACGTAACGTAATCTTCAAACTTCCCGGGGACATTTTGTGCAATGTCTGGAACGAAATTAAGATTTATACAGTAAACACAAATTATAGTTATACATGGTTGATTGAGGACATTTGCATATATATGTCCAAAAATAAATAAAATTGTCTTGGCCAAAAGATATACCATATTGCATCGATTATAAGATGCAAGATTTATGCATTTTGATTATGTATTATAGTTATCACAATCATAAAACTTCATTTACTGATTTTTCTGAACCACTTATTTCTGAATGGTTGATTGCATTTTCCTATACATATTTCCTAAATAGTAAGGCTTTAGTAATGCAGCATTTTTAACAAGTACTTCACTATTGATTTTTGGAATTTTTAAAAGTGAAGGTATATCGGACTCCACATTATCCAGCACACGGGTTAACCGGGACGTAATTTTTTTTCTTTGATGTTTATAGCATTAACTTTGTGGTTGGACATAATTATTAATTTATTAAATAACTTTGTATTGATCACTTGGAGTAACTCTACGTCTACCGGTTTCGACAAACTTCAGAAACAAAAAAGGGTGAGTAATGTCTTTTGGATGTTTAACATGGTTTTAAAAGAGGCAAGGCATTCCACAAATTGTCGTTCAAGACAAAAAATTAAGCAGTGACGAACTACCTGGATGAGAATCACTTCTAAAGACAGGTTGTTTACTAAAAAGAGTAACAGTTAAGAAAAAGGCGTAGATTTTGAGCTTTCCACCCATCAAAATACCCGTTTTCGTAAAAATCTTTACTTTTTCAATTCAAATAATTTGATTATCACAGATTTTTTTTCACCATCCATCCCAGATAATTGGTAGTCTTCTGTACTAATTGTGCAAGCCAATGCTTGTTTAATGAGCGCGGAGCCGCGTCGCATCTGTGCGACAGACAATGACGGGCCAGAGTGCCGCGTCGCATATGTGCGACAGGCACAAAATTAATTATTTCTCGACGGCCGCGTATCGAATTTGAAAAACGTGATTTTTTCCCGGTAGAGAAATCCCGTGGTGACCTGTCGTTCCATTTTCAACTCAAAAACATCACGGATGCCCGAATCCCTTATGGCTTTTTCCAGCGCAATGTTGAAAAAGAGACATGCCAAGGCATCTCCTTGTCTTAAGCCGTTGTAAGATCTGAAGCTATCAGAGGTATCTGATTGTATCTTAATTTGGCATACTACTTCGGACACTGTGAGTCTCAATGTAATATGGCATTAAATTATTTGATGTTGAAAAATTTTGAAATGAACAAATAAAATAAATGTGCTGTATGTTTTATCTTGCATATTTCTTCCTCGTCGGTGTCTATAAAGATACTAAATATCCTTATTAATATTCTTACATATTTCACCCTCTCTAGGAACCTATAAGAAAGGGTGTTTCTTAATTAGCCAACCTGGCCCGACACCGGCACTGACATCAGTGGACGCATAATCCTATGAAAGTGTACTGCGTGCTGTCTCACTGGCCCGGCCCGGCACGTCGTCGGCAGCAAGTCTCCCACTGGTGTTGGGCCGGGATCTTTATGTATGCATAGTGTATACTCGCAAACTTCCATGTATGCGTACAAGTACAAGATCCCACCTGCGACCCCACATTAATAATTTGGCGCATGCTGAGGAATTAGGTTTTTTTCATTATTTGAAAATGACATAAAAAATGTGAATTTAAATATGACATCGTTACAATTAAAATGTTGGAGTCAAAAAAAAGTTTGGAAAAAAACAACAGAAGAGATTAAAAATAAAATTTTAAGAGACAAATGTAGGGTTCAAGTACTGTCGGTGCCGGTGCCGGGCCGTCCAACGAAGAAACGCCCATATAAGGAAATTTTCTAATGCTTTATTTCTAAGACAGATTCGAGACAGAAAATATGTCAAAAATAGAACCTTGTAATACAATCCAATCCAATATATTTATGAACGCTAGTTATTCATCATGATCATGATATATTCATGATCACTAGAGCAATACATACGTTGAATCAAAGATAACAAAACCCATATGGATTAGCAACCAACTGGTTTATGCTAAGTGAGTTTAGTTATCATTTGCACTCCAAAAAGTTAGCTGTTCAAACAAAAAATCAACAAACCTGAATCGTTTTGATAGCCCACTCAGATCCGTCCTTTTCCAATCTTTCAAGGATCTCTTCAATTGTAGCTGCAGCAAAGCAGTACGTTATTTGTTTCATTTTATCGCTTAAGGAAAATTCTCCATTGGGATCGTTGAATGAATTCAGGACATTGTAGATTTCTTCTGAAGATTCACACCTTGTTAGAAGTATTTGCAACTCTCCTAATTTATTGCTAGGTACAAAATGAGTGGCAATTCCCGATTTTAAAATATCTTTTCCCTTGAGTCGTTGACCTGTAAAATGAATCATTGTTTTATGGTACCATTAAACTAAAATTATGTCAGGAAAGATGTACAATTGCTTAAAATGGACTTGGGGAGGAGGGCCTTAAATAACAACATCATAATAATGTGTTTACATTTGAAGCTGATTGAATATATTTTCATTTAAAGCTAATTACTTAAATATGTTTACGTTTGAAGATAAAGATTTTTTAAAATTTATAAACAGATCCACATTTCCATTGTCACATATTGATGTGACAAGAAATACATATCACATCAATATTAAATTAGAAGATATTAATAATGAGAAAATACTTTGTACAATCCACTACTTATTGAATTATCAACATGTTACGGGGCCAATTAGGTTTATACAAAGTGTTTCTCATTATTAACCTGGGATATTCCATGCTCAGGTTTGTTCCGTCGAGTATACACAATGGTGGCCTGGAACAGTTTAATATAAATAATGTTACCACAGAGTCATTTTACTATATTATTACTATATATTTATTAATTAAATTTCCACATAAAATTCCTATAGTTCTTGTAGATCATTCTACTACATACATTGCTTTTGCCTATCAAGTTTGTTTTCTTGAACTACATCAACAATCAGATCATTCAAAAATATGTATGTAATATACAAACCGGTAAGTCCCAAGAAGAGTCCCAAATTTCCTGATAGTCTTGGTAAAAAGAAAGTTCCTCCAACATCGGGAAATAGTCCAATCTGTGTTTCAGGCATCGCTATCATACTCCGTTCTGTTGCAATTCTATATAGACCATGAACGGACAATCCGAGACCTCCACCCATTGTAATACCATCGATAAAAGCCACATATGGAATGCTATAATTGCCGATCAGTCTGTTTAGTTTATATTCTTCTCGGAAAAAATCTTTGCCAAGTTTTCCACCGCTTTTAGCAGACTCCACAACTGCTCTGACATCGCCGCCAGCGCAAAATGCCTTGTCTCCAGCTCCCTTGATGATAACTAATCCTTTTTGAGTTTCCCAATTTCTTAAAACTGGATAAATTTCATTTACCATTGATAAGTTCAATGCATTGAGAGCTTTTGGCCTGTTCAAAGTAATAATACCTGTTTTGTTTATTTTCTCAAATATGATAGATTCTGTGTTTGTAGAAGACATGGCTCTGATGAATGTTACATTTAAATTTGATGGCACACATCTCGGAATCCTCATAAAGGAAATCTGAAAGAAAAAAAAGCTCAACAAAAATTTTTACTGTCAGAAAAACAGAGAATTTTATAAATTGGCAAGTAAAAAATGTTCTCAGGTATTCAGGCAATATTTAAACTACACTTCAACACACACTCATCACATCAGCTCTGATGATGGACCCTACAATGGGATCCGAAACATCGGCCAGAGAGGACACATATACTCGACAGAATATCCCAGAAAACTATACACAGAATGGCAAGTAAAAACTTATTGATAAACTGAAACTGACAACCCTATTTAGTAGACTGCTGACCGCAACCTTAATTTTTACAGAACACATTACTTTTAACGAAATATTAAAGTAGTTAATAATTCGGAAACAGTAACTTTATTTACATAATTATAAGAATTTTCTTAAAATAGATTGATAACACTATGACGTATTCTGCCGTCATATGGACTTAATTTCAAAAACAAAAGTATACATACATTTCTAATTAAGTCGATAAATTATTCAAAGGCAAAGAAAACAAAGCATTACCATCTTCAAATTGCAGAAGAATAAAATTCGTTTCGTTTCTAGTAACTGAACAACGTGGAATATTATTTTTCCTCTCAAATGCGATAAGCCATGCGTACGGCGCCGTATTCGCACTAGCGTACTTTCTTTTTCAAACTACTTTTGACAGTTGTTTTTGACAACATGGTACCATGTCACATTGCGATCATAGATAAGAGCCTAGTGCATATATACACAGTGACGTAGTGAGTTATATGGCGCCCCTCTGTCCCGTCAGCAAAAAAATATTGCGAGAAAAATGTATAATATTTTGTAAAACTTTATAGAACTTCTTAATATATATTTCTGCGAACTAGTTCAATTCAACCAGTTAATTGGTTGGTCAGTATCAACTGGTTGAATTGAATTTGGTGTATTGTATATATAAAAAAAATGAACAGGATCATTGAATTTGACAACTGATGTCATCCAATTCAGTTTGACTATTGAACAGCAGTGGTGGAAAAAAGTAAATAAATAACAAATCCTACATATTTTATCAAACGCATCGCAGCAATCTTCTAGTTTGGGTTTTCTGGGATATTCTGCTGTATTTCTGCGAGCTTTCTGGCTGATGTTTCGGTTCCCATTACAAGGTCCATCATGTGTTGTAATACATATCAAACCCAGATGATGAAGTCTATTGTGTAATAACATCAGCCCTGTGATGGACCCTGCAATGGGATCCGAAAATCGAACAGAAATTTCGTAGAAACAGGGCAGAATATCCCAGGAAACTCTAACCAGAAGATTCTGAACGGTCGTGAACGGCCTAAGAATATCACAGCAATTTTATGAAAGTTTGGGGGTGTGTGGTTGATGGATATGGTGCTGCGAAGATGAGCTTTGGAGGGTTGCTTTACTTAGGCTCCGTTGTTTCAAGTTGGATCAAAGTAAGCGTAAATCCTGGGTTAAACCGAGTTTAACCTAAAGGTTACGCAAAATCATACAGAAAAAGTTGTTTCACGACAAATAATGGATTAGGGGTATTGCAATTATGTAAACTAAAGATAATAGACAAATGCACGCCAAAATAATTATGCACATGGTATGACGTCATTTAAACTTCATTTGACAGACATGTGGCAGATGTAAATTCTTCGACACATGACGTTCATATAATCAACAATACTGTTTTACTAATAAGAAGTTAGGATGTCCACATTAAGATGAAAGTGGGCCGCATTACGCAACGAATAATGCTTTGTGGCTTAATTCCCGCCTAAATACGTACTGTCCGACAGATTAAAGAAGTAGATTCTAGAGAGAATATGGTGAAATGCACCAGGAAGGTTAGATTATTGATGAAATTAAATGTTTTCCTATCTATTTAGTGTTTGCGAAAACAATATGTTTTTATTTGAACTGTATTGTATTTCTTTAGTTTTTCTGTTCATAACCTTTTCTTTGTTTGTAGGTAATAAATTATATGTGGTTCAGTCAGATATTTTCAAAACTCAACTAAAAAATCGGCAGGAAATTTACGAAGTTGTTTTGGAAAGGCATAAAGCCAAAAGAGATCTGGCTTCATTTAATTATAATTGAAAGTTGTATTTCTTATTAAAATTTTCATTTTCCTGTTAATATGCATATAAAATACAATAAAAGAGTTTCATACACCTAATATATTGTTTTATTACTATTATTCCGCGGACGCCCTCTGTTTCTGCTGCCTTCAACAATTTTCCTTACCATCCTTTCCTTGCTCATTAGTTCCACATGACCAAACTATGTGACAACATTGGTAAATAACACAAACAGTGGCCATGTAAGTGGCTCTGCATACTGAAAATTCCGGCTTCGATTCCCGGTGAGGTCGCAATACATCATTCTGATTTCTTTAAAATCTAGGTGTTTTTTCCGGACCGCAATTAATTGGGCCTTCAGGCCCATTGTAGCTTTAAAAATTGCTGTACATGTGGTTTGAGGGCATAATCCCGGTCTCCTACAATATAGCAATTACCAAATCTGGTACCTAGTGCCGTTTATCGTAACTTGATATTTTGTTTTATTGATTTTTATAGTGCTCTTTGACTGATTAAAATGTGGTCTGAGGAGCAATTGCTCTGGTAATGGCTGACCCTACCCGCAGTCAAAGAAACAGTGTTCTAGGTACATCACCTACGCACGTTTCTTCGATATAAATGTAAAATTATCAAAACCCGAGCGAAATAGAAATCTTGAAAAAAAATATATTGTCGAGAATGCCCTGCGGTAAAATTCATTTAGAGTTGCGGAGAAATCAATTTCTTCCGACAAAAAAGTATTTTTCGAAGTCTAAGTAAATTACTTCTCCTGTTAAGGGTGTGCTGTAAGATCAGTCGATCGTCAGAAAAGTCTGTGTCACCCTACATAATATTGTACATTTCGACACTTTGTATTTAAAATATCGAAAAATTAAAAAAAAAAATATTTTATGGACAGATGTCAATTACATCGCGTAGTGCACATGTACGTCTCTGACCGAGAGTTTAATCTTAAATTTCCGCTCAGAATTCACTGACAGATTTCGTTTAATCCAAGTTGAAATAACTCGTTTTTGGAAAAAGTACTAAAAATTCGAGTTTAAGCTTGATATACCGGAGTTAGGGGGCGGTTGGGTCAGAGGTGATATTAAATCACGGTGTGGTAAACCGGCCGGGAGACCTCAGATCTACGTATGCCGGCGGTTACGCCCTCCCCTAGGTACAATCAAAACGTCAGGTGACTGACTAGGACACTGATATCTCGAGGCGGGTGAAGGGATATAAAAATAATAAAATCGAAACAATTTTACAAGTTTCTATATTGGGCACTGTAGCAATTTAATTTACATGAAACATTAATCTTAACTTACATACGACGCAGCAAAGTGGTTACTAATTTAAAAATTACATGAACCCTAATTTAGAGGGAGAGGACAAAATTATAAACAAAGAAAGAAAAAAGACAAAACACATAAAAAATCTGATCTTACTGCTAAAATGAATGGTGACGAGATTAAATTAACACTTCGGTAGAACCAGGTGGGCGGAGAAAAAGTCTTTAGATCGGGGTAACCTGTTTCGGAGAGTTCGGCAGGTGTCTTCTTCGTGCTGCTTCGTGGTGGGCGGCGGCTTCTGGCGTCGGCGTCGTCCTCTGACTGTGCAGGCTACGTCGGCGGCTTCTGACGTCGGCGTCGTGGCGGTCGTCGGCGGGGCGTCGCTTCTTTTGTCACTGGGCGTCGCGGCGGTACACTGCGCGTCGCGGTTTCTGATACGTCGTTTCTGGCGTCGCGATGCCGATTCGGTGGTCGCTACCGTTCGGACTTACTTTCTTCGAGAGTCACCAGGGTATTCGGCCGGACCGATTTTACGGGTCAGGCTAGAGTTCCTGGTTTCTCCACCTTCAGCTTCTAACTTCAACTCATCACTCCTCTCAACTCAACTCCTCTCGACTCAACTCCTCTCGACTCAACTGCCTTCTTGGCGGCCGGCTTCGCCTTATATTCTCTCCCCGGCGACCCAGGGTGTGGTCGCGGGGAGTCGAGGGGAAGCCTCCAGTTGGTCTTTCGCCGATTGGCTCCTTTGATGTCCGCCCCCGTCGTTCATTCGTCCCTCCAGGTCCCGATTGACGCTATTGGTTACTGAACCCAATGTTGCCTCCGTTCCGCCCCCTATTGTTCTCCCAGTTTGCGGCTAATCTCGATGCTTTTCTGGTATGTAGGCCTAAACACTTTGTTATTCCACGAACGCTTTGTTCACTGTTCATATCCCTATCCCGTCACCAAAAACACATTGCGAAATGAACTAAACTTAAGGAAAATATTACAGTACAAATTGGCAAAGGCGGAAAATTGAAAACACAAATTCGCATCAACACTTATTACCCAAAAATAAAACTGCTTACATATACATACTTAATCAAATCGACACGCCAGATAGACATATTTTTTATCGACCAGTTATTTCTACCATTATTGACTAATTACATGGGATTGAACGTAGGGTTTCATTAGATCATAGTAAAATTCCTTAAGTATGCATTACAATATTAATCTTATTATTAAGTCGTCGGTTTGATTCTTACAGTAGGCCTCTCAATATTTAACGTTATTTATACATTACATCGTTATAGGTCAATCCTTATCATTAACATTGATTCAACGTTATTTATACATTACATCATTACAGGTCAATCCTTATCATTTACATTTAAAATTTACCACTCCGCATATCCTCTTCCTTTCTTTTTCTTTTTAAATTTTTTTTTTCTTTAACAATTACAACATGTACTTGATACTTAGTTTTATTTTTAATTTTAGCTTAAATAAAACAAGCTATCGTACTTCTTAGTTGGACCAAACATATTTGTCAATATGTGACATAGGGATACAAAACAAAGGGCTAAAATTATACAGACATCGTGGCATTTCTTAGTGAATCAATTAACATAAAAACTTATTTACATGGGATACATGCTTCAAGCGGGTCCCCTAATGTTAATGTTCTGTATACATCTTTGTAATTTCTTTTGGGATTACAAAGTACATGAGTTTGCATCAACGCCACTTTCCCGAAAGGAATGCTTACATATACTAACATAATCAAATTCGATAAACACTTTTTTTTTCAAGAAATTATGTTAAACCTTATTACTAGAAGAAAAATTAAGAAAACTTGGCGTAAATTAATTAATGTAACATTATTTACACCTAAATAAGGAAAATTCTTACTTCAATATGTAGGCTGGATTGAATGCAAAACGTTTTTTTTAGGACTTTCATTATACTAATCATTATCTTATCAAATCAGCTTTCTTCCACCCCTGGTATAAGAATATAAGAAAAGAATAAAAATAGAGAACACTAAAAAAAATATATAAGCCACATTCCACCAGGCAGACAATTGAAAATTTTCCAAACAAGAATTATTTTGAGCTTTATTATTACTAGATTAAAACAACTATTTTAAAATAGACCGACAAATTATATTGCTTAAACGAGTAATCAAAACAATAATTGCATGTTTACAGATAGGTTATATACCTACAACCTACAAATTTGTATAAAAAAAAACACAATATTGGGAGCTTAAATAACTAATGACAAATTAACATTATTCATAAAAAATAATTAAAACTCACAAATTAACATTATTCAACTAGGTGTATGTAATATATGAAAACATAAGACATGAAAGCCTCGATCTAAAGTAATATTAATGTTTATTCCAACACGGCATTTACTTATTTGCAATTAATTAAACTATTTTGTTACAACCCCGTGTGCTAAAATTCATTCTGCAGACAGATTTCAAAAGACTAAAAAGTCGGAATCTTATATCTCGTCAACCGTGTTACATCTTTTCACGAGATAATATTCTATTCCGTTATATATTACATATTACATCAATATCAAACATCGTCGGCAATAATACAATCAAGTTTTTTTTTCTTTTATTCCGATCAATACATTTTTTATTATTTGCCACAAGTTAGATTAATTCGGGATGATCTCGTTATCATTTCAAATTGCAATGTCCCGTTCATTTCGGTCCTTAACAATAGAATACAGAATAAATGAGGAAACTACATATAAAACGAGTAACATCCACCTGCAGAAGTGGCCTGGGTTATCTAAACAATCATTACCTTACTTAAATTAAACATATAAGTTGCTCATTAATTAGGTACATATTACATTGATATTATGATCCACCACTTTGCCTCAATTTCTAATTCGGCCTCTACCTTCTTAATTGATTGACCCCCGTTATCTTTATTGATAATGACCGCCTGGTCGTGCGTTGCGGGATCTTCGCGCCCTTATAATAATAATATAATTTATACGATCCTACATCTCGCGGATAGAGTCGCCATGTGGGGGATCGGTATGTCAGCGCTTTCTAAAACATCTCTATTGTCTGTCGAGGACAATAGTAAGTTTACTGCGACGACTTTCGGAATTATTATCTTGTTTTTCTAAAAAAATGTCTTCCCAAAACAATGGCGACTTCTCTAACAAACGCAGCTTTCTAAACCGTTGTCCCATGTGTTCGCATTTGGCCAAGATGTTCTTTCTATTGTTTAATCGGGGTTAGAGATATACGTCCCGCTGCAAGAAAAGGTTTACCGTTTTTACCCTTCCAAGATGTTACTTAAGAACAAAAGGTTGCGAACGTGTTGTCCATCCTAACAAAAGGCCGTGCGCTCTTAATGTCTTCGGCAACCCTAACTTTCTAATTCATTGTTTCGTATGTTTTATGGCGGGCTATCCTAAGACGATCGTCCGTCGCAATGTTATTTTTTTGAACAATAGGTCACATATTTCGTCCTCGAACAAAAGATCGAACATGTCGGGGCTGCCCTGGCTGTGACCACATGGCGCGTGATCAGGGTCCGGACAGTCCATACAACGTAGTTTTCAGAAATTTCCAACAGAGGGCCGCCATTATAGTTATGTACCCTGCCGCTACTGCAGCACCATCGCGCCCGATTTTGGCCTATCGTCCAATGCCATCTATACGTGCATCACACAAACAAGAATCGTAGAAGGCATGGTTTGAGCCTCAAATAAAATGGTTTGAAGGTTGAATTATATTTTTCATCGCAGTTTTAATGCAAGATGGTTTGAGCCTCGAATAAAATGTAAAAAAAAAAAATCCGTTATCATCTCATTTTTCAATGTTCATTACTGTACGTATAATAATACGTAAAATAGTATATACCTGTGTATACACATTCCTAAATTCTTTCTTTATACCCAGGTTGAAAAACGAAAAAATACCGTCAAGATACAAGTATTTTAATATTATTTGGTGTTTTATTAGTAATCAATTTCTGAGAAAATGTTACTTATTTTGACGTAAAATTGTTCGTTATTTGTCATTTTTATTGATTAATCTCAAAAGGTCAAATGAATATATTTTATAGAATACAGCGTACAACTATCAATGTATAAATATTTAAGTTTCTTTGTGAACATGAACTTAATAATGATTCTTATTTTAGACATAATATAGACGAACAGAACGTTACGATAAAAATGACTGAATTGTGCCTGAAATGCCCTGAAAAACCGAGCAATAAGGATATGATTTCGAGTAAACGTTATAAAAATCAAAGCGTGTAATGCTTATGCAATATTGCAGTGCAAATTTTTAACATTAGATTACCTATAAAAAAGTTATTATTACATCGAGAAAGCACAACATTGATAAATTTGAATATTTGTTTTCTCTCTCTCTCTCTCTCGATTCTGACATGTCGCACGTGCGATAAAAAAGTCATAACTCAAAAAAATAATTTGTAGTTAAAGTATACAGAAATATTCACAAAAATATATTTGCTAAAAATTGCTCGTTTTACTGTTATGATAATAGTTGTTCCACAATTACACTGATACTGATTTTTACAACCTTATTCTCGAACAGCGTTATTTTTGCCTTTATGTTGGGCAGACGTGTACATTTATCATGATCTCCATCTCAAATATACGGCCTATATTCTGAAATAAGCAATTTTCTTATTTCTGTATCTTGACAGTTATTGTTAATCATTGTAATGCCGCCAATTTTGAAGTTTTAAGTTAGATAGGTTAAAGATTAATGAATTTAATCAATTAGAAAAATCATCATTCATGAGTGTGAATAAATTATTTGTTTACGTTTTAGACCTTTCTGATTGATTGAATTCATTAATTTAAAACCTTTAAAACTTAAAACGTCAAAATTGGCGGCGATTAAATGTTATAAAATAACTGTCGAGATACAGAAATAGCAATATTGCTTATTTCAGAATACAACCGACAGCCATCAATTGAAAAGTGACTGTTGTTGATCATAAGTATAGTTCCTCGTCTTTGTTTATCTGATAAAGGACGCATTTAAAAATAAATTTTGATTGAGTTTTATGTACTTTCAAGTTGTAACGTAATTTGTATTTAATGAATGCTGGTTTCGTCTTTAGAAATGAGTCGTCCTTTGAGATAAAATCTATGTTATATTTCGTATTTATTTAAAAATTTTGGTACTCTTACACATCTCATGGTTATAGAATATCTATATACTTTATGTTCGTTTAAAATGTTTTAGTTCCTCGTGATAATGACTGAATTAATAAACAATATTTAACGTTTACCTTTAACTACTGTGATAAATATTTTGTTCCGCAATTACTGAGGTACGTTCAAATTGTCATCCATAAAATCCAAAAGAAATTTGTATTTTGGTTAGTGGTATTTTATTTAAGGATACGTTCGATACGATAAGGTACGTTCAAATTGTCATCCATAAGGATACGTACGATACGATAAGATACGTTCAAATTGTCATCCATAAAATCCAAAAGAAATTTGTATTTTGGTTAGTGGTATTTTATTTAAGGATATGTTTTTACACATATATTATAAAAAATGTAATTATGAATAATTAATTTATGTTAATTTTGTTTATAAACCGCGAAAATCTCAATATTAACATATATTATATATATATATATATATATAATCATTTTTCAGTTTTATTATTTGATATTCGTGTATTTCTCTTATTTCATTTATTTATTTGTATTAAATATATATTATATATATAATATATATATATATATATATATATATATATATATAATAGTCATTGTATAATTTTAAGCCGTTCTAGTAAAGTGTTGATCATTTTCGTGTATTTTGTGTAATTTAATGTCTTCGTTTTGTATTTCGCCATTTTTAGCTTGTGAATGAGTTTTAGTGTTTCGCAAATAAAACGGTTTATTATTTAATAAACCGTTTCAGTTGATGTCAGGTATTTCAAATTGTAGATAATTTTCAATATATTATTTTGCTGTCATTGGAGTATGTTTAGGTTTGTCTTGTTTCAGGTTCCCCAGAAGGGTATCATATATCCTATTCTACTCTTAACGTATGCCCCATACATCATAATTTGTATGATCTTCGGTGTGATTTCGTGTAATTTGTGGAAGGCTAGTCAGTTTAGTCGTAGAGTCAATTACTGTGTCTATATGAATGCTCTATTTGAGGTGTCTGTCTATGATGAGTCCTAAGTATTTGTATAATTGTATTCTATAACTAGTCCAATTAATCACTTAATTCCTTCATCGAAAAAATTCCACACCACATCCGGTTCGGGGATGAATTTTTGGGGGGTTATGTGTGTATTTGGAGAGGATTCCCACCCGTCCAGAAGAGTCCTCTCGTGTCAGCATGTGGCGTGTGTTCAGTGAGTGTCGCGTATGTAGTATGTATACAAAGTGTGCAGGAATGAGCAAATCTAGATAGATGCAAATGATACTCACGGTTAAATATTGTTATTTTTTGTGACAATTTACAGTTGCATACAGGAATATCACTTGCGTGTGCTACGGCGACCGGCGACAGGATGGTTGGTCTCTTTAGTCAACCGGGAGCAGATCACTGATCAGCTGTGTGGTGCCCGTGATTGGCGGACACGGGTCAGATTACGTATAGACTCGCGGCGGTAGGTAGTCGAGGACCGGACAATTGCCAAATAATATAAGTTCGAACCGTTTTATTTGGTTCTTTGATAGTACATTTTAATCATTTTTTGCACATAAATAATTCTAATCAGATTCCTAAAGGTATGTGTCGACTGTTACTAATGCTAAAAGAAAGCAATATCATTGGTGAGGGAAACTAATAAAAACTGGGAGGTCAATGAAACAATTCAGCCTATAA
>JADDOH010010348.1:0-128188 GCA_016648135.1 Agrypnia vestita
TCTGTAACTTCGTGTAACGTCCATAATTTCATTCATATTCATGGCTAAAAAACAAATTAAATGGCCGGAGATGAGGCTTGAACCCCGGGCCAGCAAACCTGAACCGGTCACTCCACGCATATTGCTACCGCCCTCTCTCCGTGGACCGCCAAAAAAATTTATATACTAGGGCTCAGCAAAGACGCGAACCAATGTTCTGTCCATTTTTTACGGGTTACGATAGTCACTTCTAAATAAGATCGTTAAAAATACTACTCGATCTCCTTTTGACCTTTAATAACATACTATTTGATAAAAAAAATTCAGTCAGACATGATCATAATGATTATTATCTTTAGGATGATCACTTCTGGACCACACCTCACGAGTTCTACAAGATGCGCACCTTGGACAAGAATCTGTACAATCTTCTGGGAGAGGCCATCATGGTCTTTATCAAGGGAGATCTCAACTACAGAAAGCTCATGGGAGAGATGAACTGGCCGCCCACTACCCCCTTCGAAACCGCACTGAGAGGTACATATTGTATCAATAATAAAGATATATTCATTTTAATAAATAATTCGTCAACATCGTTAGTACAAAGTTTGTTATTTATTTTAATTAATAATTATGCCTAACCTATACAAATAAAAATTTCTCCGCCCCGTATTCGGCAGATTGCTGCCTTTTGCTCTTTAGTAGGGCTGCGCAGCTGACCAGATCAGGCGTGTCGTTAGTGATTACCAATGTTTTTTTTCTCATTTTTAGTACTGTTACAGAATAATTGATACATACAGGGTGTCTCATAGCCAATAGCAAAAAATTTACCGGTGGATTCCGGCCTTGATAATGAGTCAAAAATGTTTGAGCAACCATGACCTTCGTAATCAATATAGGTACTGTAAAGATAGTTCAACTTTTTTCAAAAAATAAGTCGGAAATATACATGTCTCCATAACTATTGATATCAGGTTATGGTTCCTTGAACATTTTTGACTCATTATCAAGGCCGGAATCCACCTGTAAAGTTTTTTCACTAGCTATGAGACACCCTGTATATTTACATATAGATGTTACAGTGAATCTGATTTTCTAGTGAGTCCATCATTCACTGGCATTTTAGAGAAAGAATATTCAAGGTCATTCTTATCATATTCAAAGAGTTTTTCACCAATAGAAATGAATACAATATTTTAACTTGCACTTACTAGTGAATTTATTAGTTTCCGAACTGTCAAAAATTAAATTTGACAAGTCTGAAATCCGTTTCCGTAAAAATCTATGCTTTTAAACGAACTTTTATTTATCCAAATTGAAACAACCGGGCCTTGAATAACAATTTAATAAGTCATTGCATGAACAAGGTTCTTACTGCATTATTAATTTCTTCTGTGCATATCAACATTATGTAGGTAACGGATATTATTAAAATAGTCATTTTGAAGTGTTGAAAGTTTCGTCTGCACCAATTCTTCATTATATGATTTTATAACAAGATTCTAATGGCACATGGACCTTGTTTTTCAAAATTTATTTTGCGTTTTGTGTCTCATTCTACACTAGTCTAGTCCAAAGTCATCACAAAGCGACAGTATTTCTAATTTTTATCCTTTGAGCGATAGCATATTCTCTATTCTGTGGCGATAGTTCTGTTTCTCGAACTGTCACACTTCTGGACTGGTCTTTGATATTCAATGATTAGTTTAGGTAGGTAACTAAAACGTAATATATTTTTAAAATTTTAATCGCGAACACTTACGAAATTCTGATCATCTTATAATTCAAAAGACAGTCGATTAAACTCATAAAAATGATACGGTGCGAGCAAGCTTCACGTCTGTCACCGACGTCGAGCCGAGTAAGTTTGCGAACTTAAAAACCGCGCACTTTATGTTGTACGTCTACCACCCGTGCTTACACGTGCGCAAACAAGAAACGCAAACGACATTAGACACATTTTTGATAAAAAGATAGAAAATTGGAAATGCGGAAGAATCTGAATGAATTCAAACGTAAATGATGACTTAGAATCTCTTTGATTTTTGTATTTTTCGCATCGAGTGTTTGTTACTTGACACACTTTTAAAGGTTCATTTAAAATTAATAATACCAGGTGTATGTTTATTTATGTTTCTATATATGTAAGAAATAAACTTTTGTTGTATTGTTATAAAAAAAACATATTTAATAAACTTAATTGACAAAATACATATTCATTAATAAAAATTTTCCCTTAACCCCCCAATATTTACATGGTGACATAACCTCGTTTTGTTCCGGCGGTCGTCAGATATCATAAAAAACCCGAGTGCGCGATCTTTCAGCCGACACCTTACTTCGCGATTCGTATTCGTTTTGCGGTGCCGCTGTCCTATTTTAATTAAGGAGTTAAAATAGGACCGCAAAATGAATAAAAATCGTCTAGTGTAGTGCCGCCTTTATAATTTCTAGGCTTTAAGAATTACGTGTACAAATTGATGGTTTCACCGATATATTGTCTATGCTTTGAGTAATGTATTTTCACGGATTATGTGTAGTGAATCTGAGAATTCGTTGATTTAGATGTTTTCACTGCCCCCACTCAGCCCGACCGGGAAAAGTACATTTTTACTAGTGAAAGTATAGTCTCACTAAAAATGCAAATTCGCTGTAACATATACATATCAACTATTATTTTAATGATTACATATAAGTAAAAAATGTTAAATAATCATTTTTATCCGACTTAAAAATCATAAAAAACTTACAGCACCGCACAGGAAAGATTAATCATACATAACAAATAATAAAATAAAAATGGGTTTCGTACTCTTTTGAGAAAAACTATATTTTTACATACACCATTCTCCTTTGGGCCGGCCATACACGGGCAGCTTGAAGCAGTCAGGATCGACTGCATAGTGAACTACAGTCTACTATTTACATACATACATGGAACCGCTCAAGCAGCTGCGATTGCTCCAGGCGGTGAGCAGTACGGTGAAATTTCACCGTGCGGTTAAGCAGTTGCCAGGCATACACTGACTTCTTGAGCTGTCGACTGCTCTCGCGCAGTTCATTTTTTCCTTAAATATATTATACAATTCATCAAACGAAGATATGGACATTCTAAAATAATTGAAAAACTTTTCTTCATCACTTCTAAGTTCCAAAAACAAGTGATGAAATTCTCCGCGATGATTTCGTAATTCCAATATTGGATGAACTCACAATTTTCTATTTCTACGCCGCCGTCGTCATCGCCTGAGCAAAAGTAGCCGCAGTAGTGCTTCTTCCTCAAAATCCATGTTGCTACTGATTAAATTCTGACTGATTCTAGCAGTTGAAACCGACTGCCGCAGCAGTTATCAATGGCAGCTTCAAGCTGTTGGCCATGACTGCACGAGCGGTGCATGTATTTTGATCACTGGCTAACTGCTCGAGCAGCCCGTGTATGGCCGGCCTTGGAGGTTAAAATTGTGTTATCCAAATACTTTATTATTTGAATTAGCATTATTGTACTTTTAACAGTGGAGTAATTTATATTGTTCTTCTTCTTCTTCCAGAATTTTTCCCCTGCCCACTGGTGGCCGTGAGAACTGTGAAGGCAGATCTGATATCAGGCCTCCCTCAAGGAGTTCAGGAGAAATTAAATGCCTTAGATGATAAATGGATGGAAAAGGGTGACTATGGGTAAGATTAATGCATATATTTTATAAATATAATTCTTCAGAAACGCAAAGTTACTTTTCGTAAGTGTACACAATAGAATAAGAAAAGTTTGTTTTATTCCGACGGAAGTTATGAAGATGATAGGTAAACAGCCTGATAAGATAAAATCAGAATTGCAATTTCACAATGTTATCTTAGTACTGGTATTAGTTTCCATAACCCAGCATTTTCAACAAGAAGAAAATGAGGTTATATCAAAAAACTAGCATAAAGAGGCACAAATTTTGTTAAAAAAAATATATATTTTCCCGCATTCTGAAGAAACATCTTGATTACATCATACTAGACGTAATTAATGCAAACTAACTGTACAGAGCAAGGCGAGAACTTCTAGTATCATTCTTTTTGATGTCCTCCAGCATGTGGCAGGGTGTAATATCGAACTATTTAAAAAATGTATTTATTGTTATATTATATTATTTTTAAAATACCGACAGTGGGGGTGCTAACCTTGATTTAATTAACAATTACCACCATACCACAGGTGGAAAGGTAAAGAAAGAGGCTTTACACGGGCGGCAATGGAAAAAAAACACATGTGCTGTCAATTTTTAATAACTGACGTGAATGTGACGCGAAAATGTATTGATTTATGGCAACAGTCTGAAAATTATTTCAATTTAACAAATTTATAGGTTTTCAAATTAACAAGGTTAATTGTCTATGAAATTGACATTTTGGGTCTTGTGAAAATTTTTGAATTATGTAGAATTTCAAATTAACGGAGCTTTAGTGTAGATAATTTTTAATTAAAAAGTAGAGTTTTGTTTTGTGGCATGTCCAGATATAACTTTTTGAAAAAAATTCATAATATTTTTTGCTCACTAATTACATATGATCGACTACATTTTCTTAAAATTGGGGGTAAAAATGTATTTACATTTTTAGCTAATATGTACTTAGTTAATTTTTTCTGTTTCTTTTAATAAAATGTAATATTAGTCATCCTTTTATGTATTATATTTCTTGAACCTTATTTCATTACGTAACTGATATTCCCAATCCATTTTTTAATTGAAATTTTACCAAATCGAAAACTAAATATCAAACACAATCAAAACTGAGTGCTGCTCTGTGTAGGCGTAGGCAATGTTAGAAACTATTTTGTGTTGAAACATAAAAATAGCGAATGAAATTAATCGGATGCAGCAAATGGTAAACACTACCGGCGCCAGTGTGGCAGTGAAACAAAACGATGTGTAATACAACATGTTTTATCTAGTACAGCTTATTCCCTAAGATTAGGCTAATGAGTAATTACGACTAATAATAGTCACACTGTGCTTTGAAACTAAATTACATTTTTTTATATGTACACCTTTTTGATACAATCGAATAACAAGCAAATAATAATTTTCAAATATTATCGGATCACTATTTTTGCAGAGTTTGTTTTGATGCGCCGGATAACATGATGTTTTTAATTTGATACATTCATCTCTATTAATATTCATTGGGTGCTTATATGTTAGATCTCAAGTGCCTCCTTGACAAGACATGCTTGGTGACTCTTGGGCTTTCCCAGGATCTTTGGTTCAAATGCAAAATGATGAAAATTAATTTTATGAATATGTATGTCTATTTGTAGAATTGACAGAGAATAGATAGATACTCTTCAACCAATGTTTAGAGGAGAGCCATATTCCAATGCATTGAAAAACGGCTGTTATCATGCCTTTTTAGAAAGGAAAACTGTTGTGCATGGACTTCGCGAGCTATGGGGCCATTAGCCTACTGAGCTCTGTTGGCAAACTGTATGCGAGTATTTTGATAGAAAGAGTGAGGATGACTACAAAACAAAAAATGCACAAAGACCGTTCATGAGTGGAAGAAGTTACATGGATCAGATTTAATCATTGTACGGCATATTTTTTAATAAAATGTAGCACAAGGTACATGAAAAAACAAACTTTGAGTGTTATATAACAAAAATATTGTTTTTTGTAAATCAAATGATAAGTTATAAGAAATTTCGAAAAGTGTGCACACTTAAGTCCACCACTGTTATGTAATTTTGTTTTATTTCATCTTTCAGACTCATCCAGTACAGTCCGAGAAAGATTGTCCTCGCTCATGAAGTTCTGTAATTCGGCACCAATCTTAGCACAAATTAATACAGAAGTGTTCCATCATGTATTCATATATAAACGAAACCAATATACTCATATTTTAGTGTGAAGAAAACCCAATTCATCGTTCACAAATCAGTTCATCAATTTCTACTCATCTGACTAATTTTTATACTCCATTTCAGGTACCTGCTAACTTTTAAAAACTGTAAAATGTTAAACGGGAAAAAACTATACATGCAATTATATTTAAATCAATATGTTTACCTATTTGTTTACGTAATGTTATGTTTATTATTTTTAAGCAACATAAATCTACTGTTAACGGTTTGCACTCAGCGACCCAACACAACAGACTTGTTTACATAATTAAATTCTTTGTAAATATCAGAAACAATCGCAAAATGTACAGAGATATTTTCTATGACAAATGTAGTTAAATAATTACCTACCTTGAAACATTATAAATACAGATATTTCAGTTTTTTGATTTCCAAACATCTGACAATAGAAATAGACTTTTTGTCTGTTTTCTATTTGAAAAATTTCCATTTGGAACCAAACATTTCCACCTAATTTGTAACTGTAAAATCAATAAATGTAAATATTTGAAATATTATATTATACTTATTAATGTTTTCAATAAATTTAACTGCATTTCTAAATAGTTCTGTATTATAAGTTGCTCACAGATTAAACTAATTTTTACATTAGCAGTAGATTTTGTACAACATTCTTTTATCATATTTATTTGTTTAATCCAAAAATGGATATATTATTGTTATACTATGGTTGTTATTTTTTTTGTTAAAAAATAAATAAATTTTATATATACCTTTTTATTATTTTTATATCTTTCAATACATGTGATCCCATCATTTTCATGCAGTATAACATGTCGGAGCACAGCATCCAAGTGAAGTTGAGTCGCACGATAATGAATTACTGTACTGATTTATGTGTTATGGAGTATGGAAATATTTGTATTCTGTCTGCACAGTGATAAGTTCTGTCGGATTAAACATAATTGATACAAGGTTTCCAAAAATATTATTACATAAATAATAAGTCATGTCAGTCTGAGCTATGGGTGTTCTAAAAAAAGACTTGTTTATTTGAGATCAAAGCAATTTTTATGATTACACAAACCAGCCATTACAATCTGGATTTTTGGCTAAAATGTAAGTAATTAAGGTGGCATATTCACTGCAAATGCATATTTTGTTTTTTTTTTATGAAAATGAGGGTTTTTATTATTCATTTAAATCAGAATGTATATGCTAGATTGCAATTTTTTTTGGGCGATAACTTAGATAGAACCTTTGTTCTTATATGGTGTACCAGAGCTAGCAGCAGAAACTTGGCCGGGAAGTTCCTAACTATATTATGAGTCTAAAATGTTCAAGCAACCATGACCTAATATCAATAGTTAAGGAGATATGCAATATCAAACTTGGCATTTTTTTTTTTCAATATTTCTGACTTATTTTTTGTAAAAATTTGCTCATCATTACAGTAACTTATATTGATTATGAAAAATTTATTTACTACAACTTAAATAAAATGGTAAAAACCTTGTAAAAAAAACTTTTATCAATTTTTGCAAGGTTTTTATCATTTTATTTGACTTGTATAAAAGCGAATGAATTTTTAATAATCGATATTAATTAATATAATGATAGTTCAACTTTTTGCAAAGAATAAGTAAGAAATATTGAAAAAAAATGCAAATTTTTATTTTGCATATCTCTATAACTATTGATATTAGGCCATGGTTGCTTGAACATTTTAGACTCATAACATAGACAGGAATCTATCGGCAAAGTTTCTGCTGCAACTCTGGTACACCCTGTATAAAAGTAATAAATTGAACATTATTTACAAAAATTAAGAAAATATAAGCATTAATCAACAGGCCGCGACCAAAAAATTCATTTTTAGTGTCCTGGTAATAGTTTTTCCTTTTGACAAGTTAGTATACACAGCTTAGTGTAAGAGACTTTCATCAACTTTTCTCATATATAAATTAGCTTCGTCTGTGAGACTTCTATAATTTATCCTTAATTAGTTAATCATCCCTCTGGGGACAAAATCCAGTAACCGTGTTCTTAGAATTTACTTTCATTATAAATAATTGTTTCAAATATAAGTTTTTGATGAAAAATAAGCACTAATATTATTTTTAAATTTGGAAGAAATCAGTTTGTCTCATACACATCTACTAATTTCTTCATCTAAAGAGTTCAAATATTAAATTAAATACAGTATTTTTATCACAATGATAGCAATATTGACATTTGACATATGTCTTGGTGTTTCTCTATTTTTACTCCCTTTATATTAACTCGTGGCGTCTGCTTGCTTGCCGTCAACAAAAACTTTGGATCGATTTTTGACCCTTTTCCCGTGATCCAATCAAGCTGAAACTTGGCAAGTAGACTCGTGGTGACAATCAAGAAGATCTATCAAATTTTTGTTAAAAAAAATTAATAATTATAGTAATAATTTCGGATTTTTATAAATTTTATTGGTTTTTTCAAATTGGAATCATTAGAAAAGTTTGATTACGGCGCCGGCGGCCCGATACATCGCGGAATATTTTCTAAATTTGAATTACTCCGTCGGTATGCATAATAGGTACTTCACTACGAATGTCGAAAATCTAAATTGACTGACAAATGTTTTTAGAATTTAATCTTCAAAGCATGGAGTGTCTTATCAAAGCTCAAAACAGCTGACATTTTAGAAATATATTAAATTACTGTAAGTTTAGTGTTTTGTTATATGTTTTAATTCGTCTTGTTGTTATATTTTACAAAGAAAGGGAGTATAATAAAAACTTGGTTTTTATGGGTAACTTTTTTGAGTATTGAGGTAACAATCAACAATAACAATATTGCTATTGTAATTATAACAATATTATTATTATTTTGGCCTTTTTATGTTTTGTTTTTTATTTTTAATTAACGAGGTAAGGTTACAAAAATAAATATACATACATAATTTGAAATGTGAATGGCAATAGTGCATTGATTATGCATACTTGTATTCGGGAGTTTAAAAAATGTAGTGATTTTACTTTGAAAGACTAAAAAGTAAGTAGCCGCCCAACTGAGATTAACCTTTGTTAATTTATCTTCATAAACTAAAAGTTCTTCATCTCAATGGGTTAAAGAAAAATCTGTAAACATATGGATTCTGCATAACTTTTTGAAGCAGGCACTTTGATGGCCCTTGTAGTCCAGTGGCGTCTCATACCGAAAGTTCCGGGTTCGATTCCTGGTGAAGTCACAATTAAATAAAAATAATGTTATTGAATCCCGATGAAGTATATTTATACCTGCAAGTTTTTTTATATTCAGCATGTAAAGAATTTTACAAAAATGGGAATAGAAAATTGTCAAAATGTTGAGCAATTATCATACAAAACAATGTAAATATATACAAAATTAATAAAATAGAAATAACTTTCAAAAAATATGTTTTGAGTTTCATTTCACGGATGAGACTTATGGCTCAATTTAATATTTTTGTGTATATTTATTAACTATTAAAATTATTTTAGTGATTACAAATGTCACATTTTTAAGGCATATTCTATGGAAGATGCTTGAGTACAATATTATATAATACAATATTATACAACAGATAATTTCTGCAGAAGAGTTATCAAAATAGTTGAATTGACGATAAGATAGGTAGAATATTATGTCAGAATATACGAGTTTTAGAAAATTTTCTACACAGCTAATGGACAGGGTAATGCTCATGTTACACTTAACCCTCAGCACTCACTTATTGGTGGTCTCATTGGTGTGGTGACATTGATCTATTAGTGCTATCACCCAGTTGTCGGGTGGTCGCCAGCATAGTCGCACATGGATTTTTGCATCACACGACATTTTACATTTTCACACACAATTTACTTACTTCGTAATGTTAAATCTTTAATAAATTTGAATTGCATGGTGTTTATTTTCTGAGTGCTATTTAATTTTATAAAAACTCAAAACGTCACTTTTATAATACATAATACAAACATCATCGGCATGTACAATATTCAATAAATAATGAAACACTACAAAAGAAATCAATGTTTAGCACCATCTTCATTAATTTTTCATTTCCATAGTCGTAGTTTTTCCTGAAAATTAAATTCATCTCAAGCAATTTCAAAAGATGTAAGGCACCCCCTTTAAGCTAGTTTGTGAACTGCTGGTTAATGTCCAGCTATTGGAAAAGTGATAAAAAATTAACTCCCCTCCCTATATGGTGCTAACCTTTAAGACAAGACACAAACCCTTTGTTGGTGTGTTGCAGCCCACCCCTATCCATTTATGTACATAATTAATTACATGAAAAAAATCATTTAAAACCACATTTATATTTAAATGTACTAAAAAGTAAAAAATAAATTTTTGGCCAAAAATTTTTTGCCTCACTCCAAATAAAAGGTGGACACTTATGATATTGATATAGATTACAAAATTCTGTTGATGGAGGGAAGGAAGTCTTTTATTTGGAGACGGAGGCAAAAATTTTCTGGCCAAAATGTTTATTTTATTTTTTAATACGTTTAAATATTAGTGTTGTTTTTAAAGAAAGAATATTTTTTCATATAATACAATTTTCTACTTTTTAGTCTTAATATTACCCGAGGTGCAAAATCATTTTGGTAGGAAACTGGTGCCATCTTTTGATGAGCTCATTAACTAATTTTCCATATGAAACTTAATTTCATTAATTATTTATAATGTAATAATTCATACGTCTCTGTGCAATATTTCAGCTCGATTGAAAATTGAGAAGCAGATGAAACATCGATTATAAGATTCCATGCAGACAAACAAGTGAAGCTAATAAGTGGTAATAAAATTGTAATCACTTACATCATTATCAGCTGGCTAATACACACTATGCTCCCTGATAGGGTAGACAAAATGAATTTTCTGAGTAGGGAAATTTCACATATTAGAAATACCAATGAAAATATATGAAATAGATTCACAAATATTAATTATATTCTGTGAATCAGTATGGATAATGTGGAATTAATTAATAACGTTTTGATTCATAATTTTTATTATAAAAATCTTTAAAAATATGACACTTTTAAGACGCACATGATTGGTTGTGACTTATCAACTCGCGTGTTTGGTGTAGTGCCATAGTATTTATATACTGGGTACCATACAACTGTGACGCACATATCCGTGCCAGTGAAATGACATGTTTTAGCAGAAATTTAAAATGTTGAATTTCAAAATCATTTTCATACCCTTAATAGGTAGGTACCTATATACTTTTTTTTTCGTAGACTTATTTTCTTGACCAAAGTAAAGATTATTCTATTAAAAAAAAAAGTGGAAAGTGAAATTTCCCTATTGGTAAAGGGCACTTGTTTTGTAGCTATAATGACCCAGAGCAAGTTAGATACACCTGGAATTATTACTATGTATTTTTATTGTGAACATAAAAAAATAGTACCTAGGTACCTACCATTCAAAAGATAATTTTTTTTACAGTTTGTGTTTCAGCTCAACAATATAATCTCTTTTTTTAAATAATACTTTCTACAATCTAGGTATAATATAATGGACACCATCTTATAGGAAGACTCCATATGTTTCGTTTGTATGGGAGGAACGAAGATATAAAATATGTAGGTATAGAAATATAACAAAAATTGAAGGCATCCCTATAAAAAGGGTATATGCAAAAACAAAATTTTACAGGAGATAGAAAAAACACTTTGTGAAATAAATAACCAGAATATCAGATTTTTTTCATTTTCTAAAATTCACTTGCCTTTTATTTATGTTTTCTTTGTTTTTCATGTCATTAAGCAATCCCAGTGACATCTTGGAACTGTTAGCATTCGTCATATTTGTTACTACTAGATGAATATAGACTCTTTCCACGTTAGCTTTGTAACTTTTGAGATCGAATTTCGGCAAGAAATCATGGAAAATAAATACCGTACATGGTGCATAATGTTATATAAATCATTTAAAAAAAAAAATCACTTTATGACCCGATACGGACCCCTTTTATAGGGACGCCTTCAATTATGGATTAAAATTAAATTAATCACTTGTAATTTCACAGTTCAAAAAATAAGTAAATACCCACATATAGACAATACAAAAACTTATAGAATCACACTATTAAAATAATACCTAAATATCTCCACTCCAAGCATGCATTCCATAAAAACATTAAATTTTTCCTGATCCTCTCAATTATAATTTTAACCATTAATTTCATTATTAGCATAACATCCAGTTTATAAATAATTCTTTAGTCAGTAAATTTTTTTGTAAAATAATATTTATTGAGATGAGTTCTCACGAAAACGGCGCTGTATAAATTATCCAAATATAAAAATATGTACCCCATAGGAAAATATAATTTAAATTTAAAAAGTTTAAACAAAACGAATTTGTTTCAGTAATACCACAAGAAAAATAAACGAAATAGAATTTAATTTAAATATATTTTAATTTGTTAATGTTTTATAGTAATAAATGTACTGATCGCTGACGGATAATTGATAAATTAATATATGGATTTTCTGTCGACACTACAAAAGCTTTCGAATAATGCGCATCCGCTATATTTAAAAATTAAAGAATCAAGTTGCAGTCCAACTTATTATTTTTTAACATATATTGATATAATAGGGCAAAAAGTAATGAAAATATTCGATTAATTGAAAAAAATACATAAAATTGTTATATCTATAGATGTGTATTAATCATATATTTGACATTTGTAACAAAGAATCACTAATTTGATTCGCCGAAGGCCAGATTTTCATTCGCCATTTGAGTCGCTTGTCGTTTGATAAATTTGTAACGTAATGGTGGCGTCTTGTGTGTGAATCATTGCTGACAACATTTTTGGGAAAAAATATTCTCCAACGCAGCGGGATGAAAATGCTTTCCGAGGGTCGGATGTAAAAATTATCAGGTAATTGTTTTCAGGAGCCTAAAATGGCGAGGATAGAGCCTCAAATGTGAAAAATTGTAAATATGTCCACGCGAGAACCTTGTCAGAAGATGGCTGCCTACTTTTTTGGTGAAAGAATGCTCATTACGTGTCCGCCCGGTCAGCCTTGCGTGTTTTAATATTGCTAGGTTTTTTGACAGCTTATTTTCGGCTTTGTTGGTAATAGGGGCTGAAATTCAAATGTTTTAATGAACTCTTGTTATTGATTGATATTTTATCTCATCAGCATTTTTACTATATTGACAATGCGCTAGAATCTGTCAAAATATGGTTTTGATGACGCTTCATCTTTTTTCGATTATTGATGAGAAAAATGAATTATATATATTTCCATAGAAAATACTGTACATTAAACTGTTTTATTGGCATATTGGCAGTGATTAATATCTGCGGCAGAAAGCAATGTTTTATTTTGAATTTGAAAAAAAAACTAAATTAATATCTATATGTTTTAATAAATACATGAAGCGTTATAATTCTACAATATCTCTTACAAGTGAATCGATGTTAAAAGATAACCAGTAAATAGATCACATTTCTGAGCTAAAAGTAAATTTTATATGATTGTATTTCAATGGATTGTACTGCGAGTTAGAAGTTTCTGTAATTATTGTTTACAAGTATACCACAATATACTTGAGTGACGGCCCCTACCATATTTTAATTAATTGGTAGCTCTTTGCATTGCGTTAAAAAAAATCATTAATTTCTTAAACACTGCCTTAATTGATTTTAGCAAAAATATAGATAATTTATATAAGGTGTAAGGGCCGGTTGTTTCAAATTGGATTAAAGTAAAAATTCATTTAAAGAATAGATTTTTGCGTTCTCCACCTAGAGCTAACAGAGCTAGCCCACTATTCTTTACTATAGGTCGACTACAATCAAAAGACCATTCCTTAGCTTTGTTCAGTAAGAAGAAAGCGGGGGAAAGTTGCCTTGCAAGCCCGTATTACAAGCCTCAATATGATATTCCAAATAAATATATATTTTTTAGTTTAAAAAAGGTTACTTAGAAAAATTTCTTTTGTGTTCATTTTTTGCATCGTAACAACACGCATATTTTTTGCGCACATTCTTTTGAATGCGGTCTAGCTACAGTAGATTCCTACCTAAATTATGAGTAGAAAATGTCAATATATCCCAATATCAATAAATAGGCTTCTTTAAAGTTTGTTTTTTTTTTCAACATGTCCAATTTATCTTTTGTAAAGCGTTGGACTATTGTTAAAGTAACATACATGGAATATTAAAAATTCATTTGCTTTAATACATATCAAATAAAATTATTAAAACATTGCAGAAAATTTTTATTTCTAATTTCTGCAAGGTTTTTATAATTTTATTAAATTGTATCGAAGCAAATGAATTTTTAATATTCAATATAAGTTAGTTTCATAATAGTCAAACATTTTACAGAAGATAGGCCAGAAATATTGGAAGAAAATGCAAATTTTGATGTCACTTATCTCCGTAAAGGTACTGATACACATGCTTATTTTTGGGCATGCTCATTAGCATGCACAAAACTAGCATGCTCTAACAACTGTATACACTTGTTCATTATTAGCTTGCTTATTTTAAGCATGCTCATGAATGAGCTTGCTCAGAGCTAACAATCAAACATGCTTACTTATTACTGGCATGCTCCTGTCATAGAATAGAGACGCTCTTGTTCAAAATGGAAACTTTGCAAACTGAAATAGGAAATTTAAGTGAACCATTAAATCAAAACATTTCCCGAGTTTCCATTCGCACATTTTTGATTTTAGTTTTTATAATTTTTATTGTAAGATTTGAATCATTCATACCTTATAATAAAATTTCATAAACATTATTTCTTGCCATATTATTTTTACGTAGCGGTGACCGAGTATTCCACAGACATTCGTGATTCCTATAATAAGTCACGAAAGGTAATGTTTTGTTATCTCCTCAACACTCCATATTTGTTTCATCTGTCGCGGACTGAGAAGATCGCATTGATAATCAATACTAGCCGCGAATGAAATTAGCATGCTCATAAGCAAGCCCGTTCACACACGCTCAAAAGATACCCCTTCTCCTGGTGAATGACATTAGCACGCTCATATATTAACCGGCAGTTAATTTTTGAGCAATGTGCGTACACACATGCTACTAAATAGCAATTACTCAAGAAGCTCAATACTGCGCATGCTCAAGTGCCACTAATGAGCGTGTGTAACAGTACCTTAACTCTTGACATTCCACCCAAAGTGTATTGAATATTTTCTATTCAAAATTGAAAGAGGGAGACTCCCTGAAGTTTTTGCAACGTGCTACGAGACTAGAAATATAATAATTTCATTGTCTGTCTGCCTGTAACTTACTGGAATGAAGTTAGAATTACAACTTTAGATAATTTGAGTGTGACACGCAATCAGCGCGCAACACGCAATGGTCGCCCCCCAAATTACCGTGATTTTTCATGGGCATATGACTAGTACATATAATAATTATTGAACACAACAAATAATTTGTTAAAACATCATTGGTCAGGTTTTTCTGTTGCCAACATATTTTGCAATACAATTTTGGTAGTTTTATTTGCTGTGACATCTTTTTATCATATTGTGCTAAAAAAGCGAGTGACCGTACGATGCTGTCCATTTATATTATAGTAAAAATGACACATCTGAGAACCGGTTGTGGAGTTAAGACTTAGGTTCCGATTCCGGCTGTAAATTTTATGTATATTAAGCCAAGCACCAACCACTTTCGTTAGTGAAGTCAGAAGGCCAATGCCAGAAGGCATCGGAGTTAAGAGTGTTAAGAGTACATATATTCGGGATGTGTGGTAGACCATTCCTTCATTTTCTACATTAAAAATATGTTTTACGCAAACATAAATCACGATTAAGAATTGGTTTTTAGCTAACCAAGAGTGGAGTAGTTCTGCTGAAAGAGTCCCACCCAAAAAACATGGAAATGAGAAAATGGTTTCTAAAAATTTGAATCTACAAAAACCTAATACGTCAATTTTTAATTGATTAGTGCAATTTTTTGCATAGGGTTCATTGTAGAGTAATTTCTAATGGAATTATATTTAAAAAAAAACTTTTATTTAGGCATTTAAAAAAATGGATATCTGACAATAATAAATAATTTCTCGAATATCACTTTTAATACTTTTTAGCATGGTGACAAACAAGAACTTTCTTATAAAACATTGACAATAACATGAAATATAGAAATCTGTATGAGAAGCCCCTTTTTACCATTTTGATTACGCACCTAAAATCGTTATTCAATAAACAGTTCTGATTTTCAATTCAATAACCAATCATTTTATTTTTTAATTGCTTTTGAAATGAGCATCTTTATGATCGGTACTCGATTCAAGATAGTCGAAAATACATTATTTATATTACTGGAACACCAGTATCGAGTGAATAAAATTTTCACAGTTGATATGTACGTTTCCAGGTCTCACATTTCCGCTACATGCATTCCTGCTACAGTGAGCATGCGCAGCGTGCGCAACTTCCGTTTTTTTTTTTACCTAAATGCACCAAAAGAAGATAACTTCAAACGCTGCGCATTATTTACATTATAATTATTATTGTTCACGTGTATTCCGTGTTCGCATCTCTATTTTAAAAAAAATAACTATGTATTATATGTGACCCCTTAAAAGATTAAATTGAATAATATAAAATGTCAATATACAAAATCATTACAATAGAAAAATATCTTGCATTTAAAGGAGACTCCATTATTTCATCAAAATATGAAAAAAAAAAAAAAAAAAAAAGGAGAATAGGTGATAAATTGAAAGTTGAACACTAAACCAATCACGATAGTCATTAATGTATAAATTCAGCATCTCTTACACAAATCTCCATCCAGATGGGCAATAAGAGATTTAATATTATTATATTTAATATATGATGTATTTCTTCCAAGGAATACAAAGGGGTTTATTCTAAGTAATATTCCGGTTAGGTATTACTACAGGTCTATTAACCAAAGACGACGTTGACGACCGATCGTGTGCTGAGTCCTAAGTACTCATTTGGAAACCCAAGAATAAGAAAGAGACCCCGCACATCAATTTTATCGGCTCACCCCCTCTCTCGCACCGGAAACCGGGTGGCCAGCCTCAAAAATACCACAGTTGTTCTGTGCTGTAGTTTGGCTCTGTTGAAGATTTTTAATCATTGAAGTTAATGCTCTATGACAAATATGGGAGCTAAATTTTTGTTGATTTAAAGACAGGAATAGCGGTAATGAGCATATATTTTTTTTTATGTATATCTGAAATAATTTATGATCTTAAATATAAAAGCGTCTTGGGCGTTCAGGGGACTTTCAGGATGGCGGATCAGGACTCTGAGATGACGGACCACGGCATCGAACATAATCACTCATTAAAGATTTAAGGTTGTTCACTCATTTGACTGAAAACATTTTATTTTTTACAGACTGTCAACACCCTAATATGTAGATGGTCCTAGAGTGACATTAAAGTACAAGTATGAATAATTTGTCAACATTTGAATATGATATAATATAATACACTATTTACGGTTAATTAATAATGAAAAATAATAAATGATAAAATATATTTTGAATAATATTCAGACTAACACAAATCACTAAATACAATTTTAGGAATATGTTCCAAGTTAATAAGTTTTTAGACAATACACATTTTGTGATAAATAGAAATAAATAATGTTTTAACGATAGAATGAATTGTAAGTTAAACATACAAAGGTTTTAAATTCAAGGTATCATTAGTCTGTCTTTATGTGAATCAGTTTATTTTATCATATTAAGCGTTAAGAGTGCAATGTAAACAAATTTATAGGCTATCAAAATCAGTATCAGACATGACAAAGACTTGTGTCTCATCCTCGATTTAAAACATAAATTCTACTGGTAAATAAACAGATTCCATATCATGGGCTGATGAATATATAAAATATTGATCACTGCAGTAATGGTACAATTTCTGTATTTAATAAAATGTATTATATCTTATTATTTCCAGGATGTCTGACTCAGAACTCAAGTCCAACATCCATTGTTTCATTTGCAACAGCCGGGCAGGAGTGTCCATCAGAAATGCTGTGCAGATATTCAGCGATCAGGTAGGCCATTCGCCATTATTTTGTTTTACTAAAATTAAACTTAAAAATATTTTTTAGTCATTTAACAATACACGAGAATTAATATGCAGGAAAACCACGACAACTCTTTTCAACATTTAAAAAACAACGCAAAACAAGTCCCAAAATCTTTGTTACATAGTAAATTAACCCTGATAATTCAAATCCCCAGTAATTCGTAATTCAAAATAGTTTTTAAACCCTCATAAATCAGTACATTTTAAGAAACATAATTCAAAATTTTTTAACAACTTATAAAAAACTAATAATGCGCGCGGCTTTTTTATCGCGTGTACTTGTGTGGGGTATCCTTTATATATTTCGCGGTACCTTGTGGAATCCACTTTATCTATTCTTATTATTTCACTATCCCTTAAATTGGAGAATTCTTTGCTTGCATTCTTCAGTTGGTTGCTTAGATATTTATTCGTGGATGGTTTTAATTTGTGCTAATTCCTTGTACTTTATGTATCAATTCAAAGCACTTATTATATTATAATAAATTTTTATTTTTTTTATTTTAGTTAGTTAATATTACAGTTTATACATTAATTAGTATTAAACACTTTATATTCTTAAATCTATTACTAATATACTATCCATAATAACCTATATATTTACATTTACATCTAATCTAATCTATGATACAATCTATAATTAATAATACATCTTATGCTCTACAATTCTATATTATTTATAATAATAGCATTTGTTTTTAAATTTATTCATCTTATTTATAATCTTCCATGTTTTCTGACATGTCACCGTATATTTTTACACCTCTGTACATTAGACAATTCTGTGTATATACTTTTTTCTTACAAGGTAATCTTATTCTATTCCTATTTCTGGTGTTATATGTATGTAGATCACTATTTGCAATAATTTTGTTTTTTGGCATTTTGTTATTGAAAATTTTATCTATAAATATGAGAACGTTGTAAATAAGTATTATAATTTATAATATAATTTAATATAATAATATAATATAATATAATTTCTATTCCCACAGAATTAATTAATAGTAACAGTAAAATTAGAAATATATTCTTTTCAGAATAAGTTGCCCTCATCAGAGAAGCTGCTTCGACAAGGCATCTCCGAAATTATCAAAAAATCGATAACAAGAGATATCCACTCACACATTATATGCAAGAAGTGTTATAGGCTCTTTCAGGAGTATGATGAGCTACAATTCAGGTATGTTTTATATACATAATATTAGTAATTGTAAATGCTTCTTTCCGTTCAAATAATTTTAAAAATATATTGTAAAAATTCTTCTGTTCAATTTTAGAATGGACGAAATAAAAAATGAAGTACTCCAACAATTCAAGAAAACCCTCACTAATTATGATATGGATTACGATATGTTTTGTTCCCCAAAATCTGAGAGCATAAAGATAGAGGACGCTCCAGAACAGGAAAATCACGAGACACAGAAAGAGACACGCGTTATTACTGAAACGGAAAAACAATTACCGGTTGCGATTTCCAATAATAAACCAAACATGTTATCTGTGAAAAATATTCGGTCTTTGCCACCGAATGTTGTCATTCTGAGCCGACAGGGAAAAAAGATAGCGATACAGAAGACGACCAAACCGCCACCTGCAATAGTGAAGTTGAATCAAAATATTACAGACATTAATGTGAGTAGTTACATTAGTTATAATGTAAGGTCACGTATTCTCATAGCAGAACTATTATTTCTAGTTCCACAATGTGACACACTAAGTACATATTTCATACTCTTTCAAGCGGCACTAAATTATTATTTAAATGTTAAAATGGCCCATTAATTTTTCATGTCACATGACAGGGATAATGATTTAGTCTTGTGATTTTAAATGATAAATGCTATTAATGTAGTAATGTAATGAGTAGCTTGTTGGTCTTGTGGTTAGGACACTTGCCTCGTGATCCAAAGGTCGCGGGTTCGAACCTCACTCCAGACTAGCAATTTTCATAGCACAAGCATTTAGCTTAGATTGAAAATAGTAATAATATTGATGTGACACGTATTCCGTGTTCACATCTCTATTTAAAAAAAATATATATCAAATTTCAAATGTCACTTTTATAACAAGACAAATCGACAGATGTACGCATAAGCAATTTAAATAATTTTTTGAATACTTAATGATAAATTAATAAATTACTATTGTTTTCACCATATTGGATAACTATTGTAAATCACACACTATAACATAATGTATTCTGATTTTTACTTTCTAGGATCCAATTGCTTTGAGCTTACTGCAACCCAAATCACAAACCAATAATAGTGTACTGCCAACCGAAACCATACCTGAACCGGCAACATTACCAGCGGAGCCTGAAGTCACGCAAATCCCACCGGGGCAAGATAAAGAAGATGTCGAAATACAACCAAACCATCATGAGGAGCAACTGGAGCAATCTAGTGAGGGCAACAATTATGAACAGATTCAGACCTTGGACTACGTGGAGGACTCCAACGAAGATCTGGATCAGGTCGTTGAGGATGAAGAGAGTGATAATTTTGTTATTAGCCATATGGAGATTTTAGATGGGCATGACAACTCGAGCATAGAGCTGGAAGAAGGGACTTTTCTGATGGAACAAGCGGAGGATGGGAGTATCATCAGGGTCTTGCACCATCCCAATACTCTGTATGGCAAGGAAGATGATAACTGTGAGGTGAGAAGTGAAGTCTTTTTTTACCACGGTATATATATGGGTGCAACAGAGCTAGTCCGCAATACTTTACAGCAGATTTCTGCCTAAATTGTGACTCGAAAATGTTAAAGAAAAAATGTCAATAATCAATAGTTTTTAAGATAAACAACTTAAAATTTAGCATTTTTTTCAATATTTCTGACTTATTTTCTGTGAAATATAAAATTATTATCTACTTTCAGTCTTCATAAAATTAAATCTTGCAATCAGTTCAAATTGTTTCAACAGTTCAAAAAGCGTCAAAGACATGTTTCTTATCCGAATGCTATTAATCTCGAAATTCAAATGTCACTTTTATAACAAGACAAATCGACAGATTAATCTCGAAGTTCAAATGTCACTTTTATAACAAGACAAATGGACAGATGTCACCGGCATATGCAACGTCCAATAAAATAATGCATAAGCATTTTAAATAATTTTTTGAACTGATTTTGTAAAATTAATTAATGACTATTATTTTATCATCAGGAATACGTCTTTCTGCCAAATTTCAGAGCAATTGTTGGTCAGGAAGTGGGTCAAATATTGATCATAAACACTGGCTAGCGGTCGAGCGAAACTAAATAAAAGCATTTAAAAAACTGGTAACTTACAATCTGCTAACCGATTGATTTGAGGCTAACGGTAATCATTTTTTACATTACAGATGGATGCGATGCAAGCAGAGCAGCAATCGGAAGGTGAAACTCAGTATGAAGAAATTCAAGAAGGTACAGTGTATCACACTTTATCCATATTTACACGTAATGCCCTGAAGTACATTGTATGGTTATAATTATAGAAGACACTTTATCCATATTTAGACATAATGCCCTGAAGTAGATTGTATGGTTATAATTATGGAAGACAAATCACTAATGTGAGTGTTCTACAGATTACAAATAAGGTATGCTAATAGTTGGACAACCCAATCGAAATACAACCGATGTACAACTGAACATGGGCAAAGAAGGTCTAAAAAGCCTATGAAAAAACAACATTTTCGTCTCGTACCCCCAATATACACGGTGTCTCGTAGCTAATTTCAAAAACTTTAGGAAAGTTTTCTTCATTCAATTTTGAATAGATAATATTCTTTACACTTTGGGTGAAATGTCACAGTTACGGAGATAAGCGAAATTGTGTATATGTATATTGTGTATATATATCCAAGCTCACGACATTTTCAGTATTACATACATATTTGTAAAATTATATAATTAAGATTGAAACATACTACTAAAATGCCACGCGATGTGACGTGTCGACGCTTGATGCGAATCGTGCACAACACGCCACGTGATGCCACAACACGCTTTGCTAGTATCAAAGGACGGAAGTAATATTTAAAGACAAGATGGATAAAGATTTTGAAGAAGATTTATTGCAGATTTCAGGGATATATTTTATACAGAAACAGTTGAATAAAAAAAAATTCTTCCCAAGGATTATTTCTAATACTATGATCACGGTACTGGCCTGAACTCATATCATATAACACTGGGTACCGTTTCACAAATTCTGTTAGTTGCTCATCCGACATTTTAAACAAAATGAATGTGCACTTCTTGAAAGACTATCGCGTGGCGTCGGGAGTTAACAGGAAACTCACTGCGTGCGATGTGGGTGGCGTGTGTGCCTCTCTCCCGGCAACACGCCGACCTGGATCGACTGGATGTTACCGCGTGGGGTTGCATCTCGTTTTAGTAGTATGGCGTGTTGTCTATTTGTTCCTGACCATATTAAATATATGAGATTGATAAGTACTGACATGCATGGCGTCGCGTCGTGTTTTAGTAGTATGTTTCAACCTTTATAAGCTTGTTTCTCTGTAAAGGCCGTACAACCATAAACCTGGACTCGGTGAGTGCGCTGGGGAAGAATAGCTTCATACGACTGAACAAGGACACTCTACCTATTTTATCCGATAAAACTTCCGTCAAGGGAGCCTTCTTTGTGGATGGAGAGAGTCTAAGTTTTGACCAGGTATGTAACTTTAGTTTTTTTAAGTATGTAGGGGGAAGTGGGGCCGTTTGGTGCATAAAAATTCAATGTCATATTTTATATAACTAATAAATATTATATAAGCAATCAAAATCAAAATAACCATTAAAGTTAGAAGATAATGAAAATATAATGACTTTATTAAAAAATAGGTTTTGTATCATTCTGCCCTACATACGGGGCACTTTGATACAAAGCGTAAATTGTTTGAAAATGCTAATTATTTACAAAAAAATTATGAAAAATATAATTTTTATGGTAAAAAAGTTGAGAAAACCTGTGCAATGGTCAACTTGGAGCAATATCTATTAGAAGATGTCGCTTCTTTTACTTCAAAATTTTTTTGAAATTTTCAATATGTTGTATTTGTATTGTAATTTGTAACTTTGATCTATGTAAGCTGTCCTTCATATAGGCAACGTTCTCCTCATCTATACTTTTTCTTAGGTTTACAATTTGCATCGTTTTCTGTAAAACAGAATGCACTTTGATGCATATCAATGTGTCCCGTGTCTAAGTGTATCAAAGCACCCCAACGGATAATATCTATAAAACTAACAATTTGTGAATAAAACCACTGAACTTTTTTTAAAATTATTTGTAATCCTGATTACTGAATGAAATAACATACCTTTGATATTTTTAAATCTTAAGTAAACAACATAAAACAGCGTTGAAACACTTTGCAATTCATATAATTTTTTAGTTGGCTGTACTAAAACATCGTACTCTCGTCAAACTCTAATGGCCAACGATGGGCTAACTAACTAACCAGCTGGCAGAGCGGTTGCAACTGGTATGCTCACACAAATGTTTTAGTGATATAGTGACATGAATACCGTTTCTCAATTTTAAAATATTGCCGATGTATCAATGTGCCCCACTTCCCCCTACTTATTTATTATTTAAGTTACTTTTGATTTTAAAAGGCCAATGTGAGATTAATTCTGAACACTTTAATAAACCTCATGATTTTGAAATTGATGACAGGAATATTTAATTGGCTGAAGAACTTAAAGCGATGCCTTTTCTAATTGAAGACTTATGCACAGAACTTAATAAGTTATTGATAAAAAAAATCTTTCAGATGGTTCAGTCAGTTGGTGATAACACGTACCAATGCATGCTGTGTGAGAAGATGAAGAAAAACAAGCCCAGGGATAAGGAGGCAGATGAAGTAGGCGGAGAGTTGCCGGACCAGGAGGAAAGTGAAGAGAAACATGCGGTTACACAGCAGGAAGAAGAAAATGAAAGTAAGAAAGATTTTATTTTTGATAGTTGTTGGATGATTCCATCGGAATAACCAAGATAAATAAAACAAATAAACCTTGAAAAATATAATTTGTAATTAGTAAATTTATGCAAAGTAAAATTTTATTATGTAGTTTAAACATTCTCATACGGTGCTAAAATAAAAATATGTAACCGGTGCTGTAAAATCAGTTTAAAAGCAAACTTTTTGAAAAAAACATGATTTTTAAGTTGCATAAATATGAATATTTATCTGACTTATCCGGCGGCCCTCTTAGCCCAGTGGGCATGACACTGGCTTCTCGCACCGAGGATTCCGGTTTCGATTCCCGGTGGGGTCACAATTAGTCTGTGTACTCAAGCCTGGGTGTTTTGTAATGTGTTTCGCTTCTGTAATCGGGCCTCTTTGCCTGTTGACGCATAAATAAAAAAATAATCAAATTTTATATTTATTATGTATATTATTAGCCATTAATATAATAAATATGTAGTTGATATGTATGTTAGTGAATATATGTATCAATTAATGTGTAAGAGTGCTAAAAATGAGAAAAATTGATAAAATGAGAAAAACACTGATTATCACGAACAATAGCATATAGACACGTCCAACTCGGCCAGTGTGCACCTTGCAATCCGGCACAGTGCTAGACTAGTGTACTGCACCAGTGTCGTGCACTGGGCGCTTGGTGCCGCCATTGTGCTACCTGCACCTTTTCCCACCCTATATATATACACATTTTGCCAAATTAATGTCTTTTTGTCAAATCCAGTAATTATTTATTAATTGCACTTATTTTTATCTAATATATAAATACATTATGGAGGAATGCCTAAATTAGCGGCGGCAGCGCGGGGGCAGAGTGGTATCAGGGCAGGGTTATTGTTTTGTCAAAGTAATGACATGAATACACTGCACTAAAAACTGTCGCTTTAAGGGGGAGGGAGGGGATGGAAGAAATGGTGAACGTAGTCATGACATAAAGGATCCTTAAACCTGCTGACGACAGGTCGTTAGCCCTGTGGCTTCCGTCTCTTCCCTACTCCGCGCGGCAGGCCTGGATTTGGGGACTCTCTGCTCCCTCTCCGGTGAGACCATGGAGGCTAAGGCCTGAAATCAAAATCAATAACTAATTTGTCGTCTGAAATCTCCTCGCAAGCAAGCTTTTTCACAGATGATACCAAACTTTATGCTAATGCAATCAGTAACAACCACAACTTTCATGAGGACTTAGAGTGGATAATGCAATGGACTAGAAAATAGCTTCTCAACCTTAACACAGACAAGTGCACGGTTATGCATGTTGGTAAAAACAATCCTCAACAGTCTTATAAATTGGGACAGACACGACTAAAATTGGTAAAGAAACAAAAAGATCTTGGTATAACAGTATCACATGACCTCAAATGGAGTGAGCATGTAACTACAATTACAAAGAAAGCTAATTCAATATCGTACCTCATCAAAAAGTCTTTTCATGAGATAAACATCCGTATTCTGAAAATAACAATGTCTGGATCTTTAAGATCTTTATCCCAACACTTAATAGACGATAATAAAAATTAAAAATGTCCAGAGCGGAATTTGTAATTCAACGGCTCAAATACACTGTATTAAAAGATGATATAAGAAAGATTGTTTCTTACAAACGTATTAATTTCTTCATCCACAGCGTCCAGATGAAATATCATGGCTAAACTTGACCGCGTTACCGCGTATTCAAATTTTCCCATCTTGACATTTGACAGATAACAATTTACATCTTTCTCCCTCCCTCTATATCTATCTCATGTAGAAACTTACAGAAACAAACACCGACGTAAAGCTATGTCTCGTTTATTATTGTCTATTAAGTGTTGGGATAAAGATCTTAAAGATCCAGACATATCTGTCAAATGTCAGGATGGGAAGATTTGAATACGCAGTAACGCCGAACACGGTTATGACAAGTTTAGCCATGATATTTCATCTGGATGCTGTGGATGAAGAAATTAATACGTTTGTAAGAAACAATCTTTCTTATATCATATTTTAATACAGTGTATTTGAGCCGTAGAATAGCTAAATCCGCTCTGGACATTTTAAATTATTATTATCGTCTATTAAGTGTTGGGATAAAGATCTTAAAGATCTAGACATTGTTATTTTCAGAATCGGGCCGAAATACAGCCATGTTCATCCAATTGTACAATTCATACATTAGACCGGTATTGGAGTATGGATTCCAGATATGGAACCCATATTTCATTAAGGATATAGACCTCCTTGAGAATGTACAAAGAAGAGCTACCAAACTTGTTAAACGCCTCAAGAAGAAAGCCTATGAAGAAAGATTAAGGATACTAAAATTGCCAACATTGAAATAGAGACGTGGGCGAGGTGATCTGATTGAGACATACAAGATGCTAACTGACAAGTATAACTGCCCAGAATTGGCGAACATATACCACCTTAACACCAATAATCTCAGAGGTCATCAACTGAAACCGAATCGTGTAGCATTTTCGACAATTCCAAGGAAGAACTTCTTATCAAACTGTGTGGTTGATAGCTGGAATAAGCTTCCAAGAAACGTCATTGAAGCAACCACAGGGGATACCTTCAAAAAAAGACTAGACAAATTTTTAAAAACAGATCAATGATTATATTTGTATGTATATGTATTCTTTCTTATCTTTTCTTTTTCTTCTGTTATAGTAATCTTCTTTTTTTTCCTCTTTTCTCTGCTCTTTTTTTCTATTACTGTTCAATTGATATTTAAATGACATTGTAGAAAACCCGGGGTATATCAGCCCACAAGCTGCTCACCCACAAATAAACAAATACTTAGTGATTTAAAGGTTAAGGTACGCCTTAAAAGCATAATTTTCAGTAAAAAATAACACTTCAGGTGTACCCTAAGTATTGACTCTGAACTCGGGCCTAATTCTTACCTATTCTCTGTATTTAGTGTATTTACAGAGATATTCACATAATTCGAGGCAATGTAAACTCAGTTTTACAGCATAGGAGAGGAAAAGTTAAATACTAATCAAATTTTCCCATAGTTGGTCTAAAATCGGGTAGATATACATATTATTGAAAATATGTTTTGAAGCTATGCTAAAAATATACAAATATATTTTTTGAATATTTTTTCCTTCTATCTGTAACTGTCTTGTCATTTTTAAGTTCTAGGCAATGTGGAATCTCAGAAGGACCCACAGAAAGATAAGAGAAACTTCTTTGGAGAGGCCAAGGTGATGACTTATCACATGCGTGTCCTGCACAATGTGCGTTTACATATATGTGAGGTGTGCGGGGAGATCTTCAGGAGGCGCGCAGAGATTACGCAGCATATGGGTATAATATTTTTGATGTTTATTGCATTAATTTATTAATTTGAGAATAATTATTAATCAACGTAATTATTAATTTGAGAAACTAACAAACTTTGTACAAACCCACTGATTGTTTCATGTTCGTTAGGACGGACGCACTATAACTTCCATAAATTAAATTTTTAGGAGTCAAATGTTAAGTGGAGTTTGGACGGTGAGACATTGAAATGGGGAACCATAACTATATTAGATTTTGTACTGGGGCACTTTTTGATTTCTAACATTTCTAAATTATCTAGTCTAAGGCCTCTATTATTTATATGTAAAATTTATTGCCTGCCCAACATAACTTGGCGTGCGGCAAGATTGGAACTAAAACCTGCCCCGCCCGCACCCGGCGGTAACCCCTCGCCCTGTAATTCAGTACAATTTTGTATTTGCTCGGGAGCTGTGACATCTTGATTACCAATATACACTGAATTATTATGTCCAAAACATCCTAAAGAGTCCGGGATGGTGCAAGAACAATTGCCAATGAAGTATTAAAGTTTTGCGAAGCTAAAAAGCAAATAATGGACCGATATTACCGTCTGACAGTTTGACAGATAGAGCGGCCGCTGCGGAGTGCGCTGTTACCCGACCAAATTTATATTGAAGGCTCTGACACTGGTCACCGGACATTCAATACATTATGTATCGTGTAATAAATTTACAACCTGGCAACTTCTGTTTCGCGACAGGGGTGCCCTCCCTCGCACGCCAAGTTATAGTGGTGGCACTCTAAATGCTGTTTTCTTTTTTAATAATCGCCTGTCTCCAATAGATGGTTTGAGAATTTTGAGAAATTATTATTATTATATTATTTTTTCAGTTATTATTTATACAGAGTAAGATTAACATAATATGAACATAAAGAAAACAGAAATTTTCAGTCCAGAGAGCAAAATCATCACAATTAATAATAATAACATTGAAATAGTGGATGAATATATATCTGGGACACAAGATAAAATGGAACAAAGAAAATCTGGGCAGGCTGTGGAGGTCCCCTCGGCCCGGTACATAGACAGTACTGATGCCATTGCGGCAACACTTGCTGTCCCTTTCAGGAAATCTCATTTTTTCGTCGTGGTTATCGCCTTTTAAATGTTCTGGAACTTCCTTTGTTCAGCTGTCTATGTCGGAGAGAGATGTGGAATGAGTGTAGATCAACCCGGCAAATTCGCTACAGGCTCTATCTGGAACTCCTTGGCAAAAATTATCCATTTTGTTAATTATTTTTTAAAACTTCACTGAGAAGAAGAAGAAGCAAATCTTCATCTTCAACAAGAATTTCACTAAGAACTTCATCTTGTGATAGGCTTTGATTGGGCTATTCCATGTCCTTGAGATGTTATTCTAACCTGCCGAACATTATAACAGAGTAAAGGCTTAATCAATTATTTCACCTTATCATCTTAGATGAGCACGCCTCCATCATGAAGGAGCTGGGAGAGTATACGTGTACGAGCTGTGAAAAATCCTTTGATTCCGTACGTCTCTACCGTTCCCACCTGAAGGCTCACCATCCTCAGCAGATGAAGCAACATGAGTGTCACATATGCAACAGAAAGTTTGGGTGAGTCGAAGACGTCCAATTATTTCTGGGGTTATTTTAATAGGTTGACTGCCAATCGTGCACTTATGCAGATAAGTATGTTACTTCTATTCGTCAATATGCCACCGTCAATCGTCGTGGCGAGTTGTTTTTGTGTTGGCGCTGCACTTGAGCATTGTGATTTCGATATAAAGCCATGTTTTTTGTTTCACTTTTTTTTTGTGAAGAGGTCCCTTCAGGACCCAAGAGAAGTAAATTGACAATGAATTATATCCCTACGGACAGGGATAACTAGAATGAATAGTTGCATTGATGACGATTTTCTCCCCTGCAAAGGTTAGGACTCCTTAGATGATGATAATAATACATGTCAGTAAGAATCGTAACAACATTTGTACCAGAGGAATCAAGAGAACCTGGGCCTATTTCAGAAGCCTATTAAAGGCTCCACATCCACATTAATACCTGCTTGCCAAATGAAAAATATTGTCTTAAAATACTAGTTTTTAAAATAATCAATATTTTATTTTATAACTGAGTATTCGTTATGATATTATTGCATATTTTTAAATTGTATATAATAATTACAATATATGTAATAAATATTTTTAGTATGAAATAAACCGTTACGCACAAAAGCGTTATTTCTATTTCTAATCCATTTTCTAACATATCTAAATATTTTAAATAATAAAATATTTGACTAAGAGCATAAACGAATACCATAGAAGTGATTTCCCACTCTTCATGTCGGACAGTGAACCTATTAAAACAGCGTGAACCTAAATCATTTCATTATTTTTCCGATAACTCAAATACCTTTTTTGATTATTATTAGACACATATTTTGTTTGTTTCAGATCGAGGAAGCTTCTAGAAGAACACAACAACACCCACATAGGGGTGCGGCCGTACAACTGCGATATTTGTGGGAAAACTTTTGCTTCCAAGTACACTTACCAGTCTCATCTAAAAACGCACATGGTAGCACATTTTCCGTTTCATAACTTTTTTTTAATGTGATACTAACAGAATGAATACTGGATAAAAAATACATTGCTTATTTAAAACTCAGTCCACTGTCCCAATTACAAGTGCATATACATATTTAGTGTATCAATGTAGTGATCTTGTCGAATATATAAATAAATAATTGATTTTATGTGTTAAAAGAGAGTGACTGCGGGTAACAAAGTAAATGGCGCTCTAAATGCAATTATGGCCAATAAGTATGTGTCAAAGGAAGCAAGACTAGCATTACATTATGGCATTCTAGTGCCAATGCTGATGTAAGGAAGTGAAGCCTGGAATTGGCAAAAAAGGAACGAATGTAGAGTGAATGCAGTGGAAATGCGGTTACTAAGATGCTTGTGTGGAAAATCTTTGGTTGTGAGGAGTAAACAAATTAGAAGTGAATGTAATGCTGGCTGTAATGTGGTAGATAGAATAAAGAAAGGAGTGCTGAGATGGTTTGGTCATGTAGAACGTATGAGCGAGGAAAGGATGATTAAGAAAATATATGGGAATAGAGAGCGTCCGCAAAAGACCTGGCATGATCAGATACTACAAGTATTGAAGGATGGCCCTGTTGAAAGCCTCAACAACCGTAGAACATGCATGAGAAGATGTATGAATGTAGCCGAAGCAAAAGTGGAATGTCAGCACAATACATATTGCGATGGGAAAAAATAACCAACATTATTAGGATGCTGACTTATTGTAAAGAACTCCGAGTTTCTTAGATATACTGTATAATTTACAAAATAATTTACATCATTTTTAATAATCCTTTTCCATCTTTCAAGTAATTTCTCAATTATTTATTTATAGAAATTTTTAGGTTTTTCGTCTCAAAATAATCTGTGTATGATTATTTATATGACTAAAAGTGATTTTTTTTTCAAGTACTCTCTAGATCGATATAAAAGATAACCGGAGGGGACAATATCCGCTGAATAGGGTGGGTGTGGTAGAAGTGCAAATTCAAGCTCCATTATCCTTTTCCCAGACAATTTTGCAGAATTGTGCTGCACATTGTTTTGTTGGAGTACTATTTTTTTTATTCAACAAAACTGATTGTTTTTTTTGCATCCTTGTTTTATTCTCTCTAATTGTTGACAGTGGATTTTAGCAATTCAAAATGAATCATTCCGGTGATAATGTGTACAAATGTGTGTTTTATAGATTGTGTAATTAACATTGAATTTTCAGGACAGACCTCGCCCATATACTTGCACCCAGTGCGGGAAATCTTTCTTCACAATGCAGAATCTGACACAGCATGAGAAAACGCATCTCGGTATCAAGGATTTTGTCTGCAATATTTGTGGTAAGGCAGGCATAACATTTTGTTTTGAAAATTATTTTGACAGATTTTCTGTTTTTTTGTTGTTGAAATTTTGAAGGTATCTTATGCAGTACATTACATTACATGTGTTTTATTCTGGGAATGTGAAAGGAATGTCGTGTTCGTGTAACAAATATCCCGATGATATTTTTAGGTAAGGCGTTTGGCACCCAGCACAACCTGGAAGTCCACGGAGTTGTACACACAGGCTACAAGCCGTTTGTTTGCCGCACTTGCAACAAGGCTTTTGCCAGACGTGCTGAAATCAGAGACCACGAGCGCACGCACACAGGTGAGCAACCTTGCCATTTGACTCACTTGACAATCATTCACAAAAAATAGTTAATACTTTTAATAGTTACAATCTCCACAAAACCCATGGAATACCTAGCTACCATGGACTCTCAACAAAAAATAAATGTAAAAATGCAAAGAGACAGGAAAATATGTATTTTGGGCATCACACAAAGACACAGGAAAAGATGCATGTATGTTAGGACATCACATAAAGAGACAGAAAAGGTTGTATGTGTATTGGGCATCACACAAAGAGACAGGAAAAGTTGCGTGTATGTTGGTCATCACACAAAGAGACGGGAAAAGCTGCATGTATGTTGGGCATCACACAAAGAGACAAGAAAAGTTGTATGTACATATATTGGGCCTCACACAAAGAGACAGAAAAAGTTATATGTATGTTAGGCATCACACAAAGATGCTGTATGTTGGGCATCATCCAGTGGTACCCGAGTGGAATCAAGAAGTCGACAAGCTGCCCTAAAACCTGCTGGACTGATGAAATAATATAATTTTGCAGAAATTCATGACAGGAAATCAATGGATAGATGAAAGTAAGAGAAATTTGTGTAGGCCTTCATCCAGCAGTGGCTAAAAAATGGCTGATGATGATAAGTTATAATCAAGGTTTTTTGTGGCACGACAATTGAAGATTTGGATTAATATTCCTTCCCAATAGTGCCCCCACCCTTCTAGACTAACTGTCTCTTAGATGGATTTTTTTTTATTGTTCTCTACCCATTCACATCTTTATGAAAGGAATGGAGAGTATCTGTATCAACCTGGTGATCAGGTTAGTACAGACACACTCCACTCCTGGTGATAGGACAAAGATCACATATCATGTTGAATTCTTGTCAGCTGTCAGATTATGTTTACATGCGAGTTCACAAATGTTTCAATTGTTTAAGAAAGTTTTTGATTGCCCCAATTATATGAAATATTCGAGGTTACTGAGTTTAAATTATTTTCATGAAACTCAATAAAATAATCAAACTAATAAAATAATAAAACTCAACAACGAACTCAATAAAATACAATGATCAGTTTAGATTTTTACAACTCGATACTTTTCACATCATTAATATATAATTTTGTCTTTATTTTAGTTTTTAAGTATAACTTCTACCGCATGTACATGAGTACACACCCATTTTTTAAAATAATTGTTTCAAAATTTACAAGTCCAATTTTTAGAACAAGTTGAATGTATTGGCTCACTGAAATAAGCAGCTTTACAACAAAATAAGGACAAAATACTATATACAATTAATCAAATCCTTAAGTATTGTAGATATAAAATTGATAGAATTCTAAAAAAACCTGAATAGTGTTACACAAAATTGTTTTTGTTATTATTTCTAATAGCAGCAAAAAACTCACAAATATTTTTCCATTTAGGTGAGCGTCCCTACATCTGCGACCTGTGTGGCTCCACATTCTCCCAGCGTAGCAACCTACAGTCGCACAAGAGGGCGACACACTTTGATGACAAGCGTTATAAATGCCGCAACTGCGACAAACGTTTCAAACGACGAAGGTAATAATATTTATCTTTTTATTTATGATTGCAACTTATGAATACGCTTAAATGGCAGTCATTTGAATAGTCTTCAATAAAATCAATTTTTGAATGGATATAAGCCCAACATCGCAGTACAACAGTTGTATAATATTGTACAATTGTAATAAAAGTTAACAGGTTGGTGCACATCCAAGTGTAGCGTAAACGCAGAAATCTAACTGTTTATGTGTTATTCTCAATACATCAAATTCTTGTTAAGATAGCTAATCTCAATCACAGTTCGTCACCCAATGAAACCTCGACTTACAAGCATACTTCGTTCAGTAAACGTGCTCGTATCTCAAAGCGCTTGTATGTCAAAGCAAATTTCCCCATACTAAATAAAGGAAACTCATGTAATTCATTCCAAGATCTAAAAATATTTTTATATTATTTAAATTTATAAAAGACATAATTGAATTTATTAAGCATCCATATCGGAATCACTGAAAACTCAAAGTTTTCTTTCGTTGAACTTTAACCAGGAACCTGACAATTGACACTCACTTTTGTCTGTTTTTGAGCATCTGATGAAACTGTGACATCTCATTGCTGTTGAAAAGATTAATCACTCACACTGCTACAGCCTTACTCTGGTGGTGCTTTTCTATGAAATCTTGCACATCTTAATCTCATTTATTAAAGTGACACAGATTTCTCAGCTCCTTTACGCCGTTTTCTGACAAAATCCCCTCGCAGAGCCATTATTTCTTTGGCGATCAGCTCCCAGCCTTGTCATCAGCCATCAACTCTTGAATATCGTCCTCCACTCAACGAACAAAATAGAAGTGGCCCAAGCCTCGCTGTTTATCTCTACATTACATTTAACTGGCTCTTCTCTCTTTTTTAATTTCTTGAAGGCTCTTGGCTGCTCGGAATGCACGGAGCAAGGGCTTAATTTTCAATTCACCGCGTGCATTAGCGCACTTCAAGATGGTGAGATGGTCTTTCAAGCAAGTGTGTAATGATAATTCTCGTGTTTGGCATTCTGTGCATATAAAACAAGACACTTATTAATGTTTATTCGTATGTTGAGTCAAATTCTTTGAAAAAAAATTGGCTCGCATCTCAAAATACTCAAAATAAATCTAGGTTCTGCTGCTCATACTTATAACATCTCTTATTTAATTACATATTTATTACACCTAAAACAGTCCATACATAGTCTCTGTAGTATTATCAATAATTCATAAACAATCTAAAATTTACACAGCACTTTAGTATTTTCGAATCCTTATTTTAAAGTATAATTTTTTTGTTTTTTACCTATTTTCCTGGGCATTTCATTAAAAATCTTCATCATGGGACAGATCGTAGCTTTTAAGATTTAAATTTCTTCCTGAATGGCCGTCACATTCTTCTTCTTGAATAATGTTTTGTGGTGCTCATGCCGATTTGCATGATTTTTTCTTTTAAATTCTGCCAATATTGTTTCCAGTGAATATAATTATTATAACTGGCTCTATTTCATATTCAGAAAACTCTGCTAATTCCAACCCCGATGATTCGATATTCAGAATTCAAAAAGAAGAATTCACGTTCTGAAATGTAATTTTTTACGTTAAAAATTAACTCGGTATTTCATAGTTCAAGATATTTGTTAGACCCTTACGCTTTAAATCAATTTTTACATCACATAATTAAACATTTTTTAGAGTTATAAAATAAATTAATGCGTGCGGATTTTTGTGATGTTTTTGCGAATTCCGAATCCATTAATTAGTTTGACTCACAGTAAAATAATTTTTTGGTTCCTTGAATTCTGAATTAACAAGGTTTTACTGAACTGTGTTCATCTCTTAACATTGGATTTCTTGCTCGTACGCGAGTTTCTTTGATATTTTCTCCACCATTACTGCCCCTATTGAAAAAGTTTTAGTTACCGTTTGCTAATGTTTCAGATTGCTGGAGTATCACATCAAAGCGTCCCACACCGGCGAGCGCCCGTACAAGTGCAGCACTTGCGATGCCACCTTCGTCTATCCAGAACACTTCAAGAAGCATCTTCGGATACATAGCGGAGAGAAACCTTACAAATGCGAAGTAATATTTTGCTTTCTTTTGTTTATAATCTGATGTAGGAAAGTCGTTAAAAATTAGATAAAACGAATTGCATTATCAAGAAGATAAACACATATGCAACTTATTATTTTAGCGAGCCTGTACCAGTCTCCCAAAGTATTTAGGTACATCTATTCAGAGGTAGGTAGAAATTATTGATTCTTTAGATCCATACAGCATGATTCTAAAGTTTATGAATTTTCTTTTTAAAATTTAATTTTCTTATCTATTGCTTTTAGATCTTTTCAAATTGGCTATATACAGATTGTCTCATAGCCAGTAGTTAAAACTTCGGGAGAATCTTTTTATTAAATTTTTAATAGATCATATATTTATTTAGATCATATTTATTTGACTTTTTGTATTAAAGCGATTTAATTTTTAATATTCCATATAATATTTTACTGTAGCGATTGTCCAATGTTTTACAGAACATAAGTAAGAAATATTTTTAAAAATGCCATCTTTGATATCACCCATCGTACGGTTGGCTTAAGTGATCACTTTACACAATGTAACTTTCACATTTCCATCCATGATAGAATACCATGTTTATCAATTGATTCCCCTGTGACAAAAATTCAGTACTGTGTTCTGAAAAATTTGCACAAACTCAAAATACTCTATAATTTATTTTATCTAATATTTCCAGTTCTCGATATGGATGCATACTAAAACATGTATGTCACTAAAATAAATTGACATATCCCGTATTTTGGATGGCCCCTCTGTTACTTATGGTCCTCGCGTGTGAATAAAACTTCTTATGCTTTCTCCAAATTAAAAATCTAAATTTGATCAGATTTTTACCAGCGTACTTTGTTTTCCCCCCGCTGTGGACTGACAGAACTGTATATTTTTGTGCATTAGGTGTGTGATAAGGCGTTTAACTCGCGGGACAACAGGAATGCCCACCGCTTCATACACTCCGATAAAAAACCGTACGAGTGTCTGGACTGCGGAGCCGGATTCATGAGAAAACCGCTGTTGTACGCTCACATGCAGTCACAGGTATGTTATTCACAAAATTACGAATTCTATGACAATGTCATGCACATTCCATTAACAGTTTAAAACTTATTACTGTTTTATTTTTTTAATACAGTAGAACCTCATTAATTCAAAATTCAAGGGACCAAAAAAATTTTTGAATTATGTAGAACCCCGTTAATTCTAAATTCTCGATAAAATGATAGTCATTTCTTTAATATGTATTTACGTATATGTGTTAAAATTCCTCCAACTGGATATTTCCTTCCAAGAATGATAACATGGTAACTTCCTTTGGAATTATGTATTTGAAAATAAACATTTTCCTGAATTATTGATTACATAGACGGTTTACCACTGTTTTGCGTGTATTCTCCTAGGGCCACTTGAGCGACACAATCGTAGTGAACCAACCTCGGCTGAATGGAGAGTTGGAGTCTGGTGGTAAAATGGATGCGCTCGGCAGCACCTTCATCCTCGAGGACGGGCAGGAGGTCATCATCAATAATGTGAGTATTTAGTGAAGCCGAGGAATACTACCTCTCAAATACCAAATTACTGTCACTTAAATACCAAATTAGTAAATTTACTCTATCAGTTGTGTAATTTCATTGCATTATTGTTAAAAACAGATCAAAGAAGAAGTATTTGCCGAGGCACAGCTGGTGTCCGACGTAGCGCTGTCGGGCCCCGCCTCGCAGCGCTCCGAGGACATGGTGTTCGGGGGCGATATGGAGGAAGAGCTACCTGAAGACCATCCCAATGCCAAGTTGTTGGTCAGGACCCACGTTAAGCACGGCCATATAGTCATCGGGGGTTCAGGTCAGCACATTGAGCATTGTCTTACTTTTCATATCTGGTAATTCACCTTTCGGATATCAAATTCTGCCAAGATTTAAACAGAGGTAGTTGCTGCAAATAAATAAGAACTATGGAAATAACAATGTCCAAAGAAATAAACATCCGTTTGCCACCAACTCCATTAGGTACACTGATATACTGAAATATCTTACTATGTATAATGTATTACTCTGTAGTATACAGTGCATACATCATCATCATCACTGCTCTGGTGAGTCTTGGCCTCCTCGAGAGTCTTCCTCCAGAATATTTTGAGTATGTACAAAATTTTCAAGAACACAATACTGGATTTTATCCCAGGGGGACATCAGTAATCAAAATATGATAGATGTCTCATAGAGACGAAGCTATATTTTTATACGGGAAAGTAGGTATGGAAGTCTTTTAGGTATTCATAGTACTTACGACCCATCGTACGGCTGGCCTCAGTGATCACTTTACACAATGTATCATTTGCCAATTCCACCCATGATAGAGTACCACATCCATAAAATTTTTGGAAGTTGTATATATGTTTAACTTGGAAGAATCTCATATACGCATATAAAGAATATTGCTTTAAAGATTCCAAATAAAGAATAAAATGTGGAGAGAATGACCCAGCCATCGAAGTTCCAGATTTGTAAATTTTGTGATGCTTAGCTCCTTAAACAAAGTATAGAGCTCGTACAATTCAGTACATTTATAATAGATAAATATTACTATACATAGTACCTACTACAATACTATTATATGTACATTATACATAATACTTTAGAGGGCACATCTAAAGCCGTGGATGAGGACGTCGACGAGACAGGCATGGATGTGGGAGACGCAGAGGCAGTAGGATACCAGCTGGATGGCGAGGGGGAGGGAGACGACACCATCATCACCACCTCGGACATGGACATGATCAACTCTGACCGGATACAGATCATCAGGGAGGATGATGAACATCAGTCGGTTAGTACAGAATCAAAAAAGTTCAATGCGTGTGCTTATGTACACGCGTTAAAAAATATTTGTGCTGTGTTGGAATATATCTGGACACAATAAGCATTCCAGTCAGCTATGTTTCAACTCAAGGTATACAACACAACTAGAATTTTCATCAATGACAGTTTTCCTTTAACAAATAAAAAAATTTGCTCTGATAAAAAAGAGAAAAAAACTGTAAGCCAATCAATCGCCATAATAACGCATTATGAATTTGATCACAATTATATTATGAAAAATACATCAGCAAATATAAAATAAACAATAACAGCGCCCGGAGCCGATGCAATTTCATAACATTCTTGATGTCCTCACTTACAATAAGAATTGTTATTGGTAAAATATCACTGATAAAACTGCCATTTTTCTTTTGAGTGGTGAGTCCTATTATTCCGTTGTATGATGTGCCCGCATTTTATTGCGTCTTAAAATTTCACTCTCAACATGCCTAAAGAAGAAAACTTTGAAATATATATGTTACAGTGAATCTGTTTTTCTAGTGAGTCCATCACTCACTGGCATTTTAGAGAAATTATATACAAGGTCATTCTTATAATATCCAAGCAGATATTCACCAATAGAAATGAATAAAATATTTTAACTAATAAACTTAATACAATTCCAGTGAATTTCTTTCCAAACTGTCATTTAAATAAAATTTGTTCACGATCGCACGCACTTCATGAAGCATAGACAATACAACCATCTTTATTTTGCACGCGAACGCACGCACGAAAAGTATAAAGCCCGCACTTCACTTTGCAATTATTGTTTTATGAATTTAAGTTTTTTGAATGTTATATACGTACGCACAACCAGCGTCGCCAACTCTATGTATTTTTACGTAGATCTACGTACTTTAAGCTTTTCATGCAATCCTACGATCTTCAGTCCCAGAATCTACGTATTTTGTATGAATTAACAAAATTACAAATTGTACAATTTTACAAAATAACAGCTCATAAGGCTGAATGAAAAATAATTTCCTTTTCATTCGTGAAAAAAAGCTAATAAATGTTCCGTTTCTTTCATACTACCGCAGACTCGCTTCGCCAACACAACACTCGCGTCATTTATTCCATAGAGCTGTGACTATGTAAAACGAAATGTCTCGTCTCGAAGGGAGAAACTTACATAACCAAAGTGTAATCTAATCTGTAAACTTAACCTAAAAATAATAATGAGTTCCGATATTGTTCAGCTTTCTGCTCAATTTAATTGAACTCAATTATGGAGATAAGCAGTGACAGTGCTGAAGAGCGGAATGTTACTCCCACGAAAAAAAGAAAGCTGCATTATGAACAAAAATATTCACACTTGCGGGAAACAGACAAAAAAATTTCGCTTCCCCTTTGAAGATGAGCAGAGACAAAGGCTGAAGAACTTAAGGTTTATAAACCCTGAGACATTGATGGACCCAAATACTAAACGTTCTGTACCATCTATAGTTCATTTGGGGCAAATGTTTCCAAGTAATATTTATATCCTTAACTTCAAATATTTTATTAATGAGTTGAGTCTGCTACACTTTACTTAGTTTTCATTTAACTATCTTTACTTTCGAGATTATGTCCAACAAATCTGACGGAGCTAGACCGGGAATGGCGAGCTCTTAGAAAAACAAGTCTCCCATTTCAAGAGGAACAGATAATTAAACCAGATGATATTTGGCTTCATGTGTCTACAATAAAGAGCGATTCGTCGCAAATATTTCCATTACTGGCCCAATTCGCTCACATTGCCACGTAGCAGTGCAAACGTCGAGCGTCTGTTTCTTATGAAAACAGACATCAGAAATAGACTTTCTACTGAAACTCTAATAGGCTTACTTTACACGAAAAGTGGCTTAAAAAGAAACCGCGAGCCTTCGCAGGAACGCATTAAATATTTTAATAAATATATGTATAAATTTCATTAATTTACCTGAAACTAATAATGAAAAAAAATAATAACAAAACACTTGTTTTATTCAGTTTTACCTACCCTAACCTCTTCATTTCACTCAGAAAATAAGGACGTAGATCTACGAACTTTTTACAAGCAAAATTTACTAATTCTACGTAATTTTCTAATGTAGTCTACGCCTTTTTCAAAATCTGAGTTGGCAACATTACGCACAACCAAAATGATATCATTTGATAATAAGACAGATATAGGATACTTTTGGTTTAGATCCAGATTGAAATTGAACTAAGTACATAACTTCAATCAACCGATGCGAGTTTCGTGAGCAGAATTTTTATGAATTTTTCAGACACTGATTATTCTATACGGGTTTTATTGCGGACGTTGATTATTCAGGACAGGATTTTTGCAGGCCAGATATACTTTTGATATTATATTTGAAAAAAATGTTCAAGGTATTTGGATTGTTGATATTTTAAATGCTTACTTATACCTAATGCCAAAAAGATTTTTTTATCCATGAAAATCCTGCCCGGAATAATCACCGAACAGTACCTCAGTAATGTTTATCTAAACGAAACCAAATTCCATAATATTACAAATATGCATCCTGGCTCATATGTTCTATAATTGTCAGATGCCTGATAAATATTGTGCTCAAATTTAATATCTTTTATTGTGAGATCTATTTTTCATTCTCAGCAATAAGTATAATTTTATTTTTCGAAAAAAAAAAAGTTTTTTTTGTTCCCGCAGTCGTCAGATATCTAAAAAACCCGAGTGCACGATTTTTCAGCCGACACCTTATTTCTCGATTCATATTCGTTTTGCGGTGTCGATGTCCTATTTTAATTTAGGAGTTAAAATAGGACCGCAAAATGAATAAAAATCGCCTAGTGAAGTGCCGCCTTTATACTTTCTACGCTTTAAGAATTACGTGTACAAATTGATAGTTTCACCGATATATTGTCTATGCTTTGAGTAATGCGCGCATTCGTGAACAAAATATATTTTCACGGATAATGTGTAGTGAATCTGAAAATTCGTTGATTTACGTGTTTTCACTGCCCACACGCTGCCCGACCGGTAAAGGTACATTTCTACTAGTGAAAGTATAGTCTCACTAAAAATGCAAATTCGCTGTAACATATATACTCCATATATAGTTATCATATTATTATTTTTATTATTATTAATAATGGGCATGCAGCTTAAGCTGGTAGACCCATATCACTGTCTCTCATTTGAATATCCAGTGTATTTTTAAATTGGTTGACACTGGCTGCAAACACAACGCCCTCAAGCAAACTGTTCCACATATTGACCACTCTATTGCTTTCACTATATTAGTTTTACCTTGTTCACAAATGGGCTTTATTTGCTTCAAATGCAACTCATGAATAGATATTCGATCGTATTCTAAAATAAGCAATATTGCTATTTATGTATCTTGACAGTTATTATTGTGTAACATTGTAATGCCGCCAGTTTTTTTTTAAATAGAGATGCGAACACGGAATACGTATCACATCATTATTCTTACTATTTTCAAACTAAGTTAATCACTTGTGCTATGAAAATAGGACTGACTTGCTGGTCTGGAGTAAGATTCAAACCAACGGATCTTTGGATCACAAGGCGATAGTCCTAACCACAAGACCAACAAAGCTACTAATTAGTTAATTAATGAATTCAATCAAGTAGAAAGTTCATTATTCATAATTGTGAATAACTTAACATTTGTTTACGTTTTAGGGCTTTCTGAGTAATTGATTTCATTAATTTCAAACATCTCAAACTTAAAACGTGAAAATTGGCAGCATTACAATGTTATAAAATAACTGTCAATACAGAAATAGAAATATCGCTCATTTCAGAATACAGCAGATTGTTTATCATATTTCACCATCCTCCTCTATATCCTATCTTTTTTTTTCTACAGAGATCACTTCTTAGCGCAAGATGTCATTTTTCCTTTGTAAATTAATATACATAAATAGTTAAATACATACATAAAAAAGTATGTGTTAGTGTATGCCTAAAAATTACTAGCAAATATACCATCATATCTCCAAGAGGTTACAGTTCCATACCCTTCTGTTTTAATATACAATTGTCACATCATCTACATTCATCGTTCCTTGTTGAGGCTTCTAACGGGTTTTATTTCCAGTATCTGGTTCACTTAATCGTCCTTTATTTATGATACCATCAACACTCTTGTTATTTTTAACAATCTCTCTTCATTCGTTTACTCCACTTGACCGAACCACCTAAGTAATTCCGTTCACTATGCTAAGATCACCTTTATATGTATTCACTCCTGATTTGTTAATTCCTTACTCTATTATAAACAGATTATCATATCTGATAATTTAAAATTTCAGCTTATTGAGGGCACAGACGGCACGATGAGGTTCTTCCAGATCAGAATGCCAAATGGTGAAAAGGGGTGGGTGGCCCTCAACAGTTGTGAAGAAACACCATGAACCAACCGTGGCATCTCACTGGGTACAATTATTCATCACTCTTAAGTATATGTATGTCGCACTGAGTCCCGAGTGGGCAGAGACAATAAGGTGAAATATGATTATCTTCTAATATACACTGAAGATTTTCAGAATTGAGACAATTCGCTCTTCCGATGATGCATGTATACAGATGAGCCTTTGACCCCTCATCTCGGCGGTAAAGTTTGATATGTATCGGTTATTTATTTTACCTTGCCTACAATGTGCAATAGATAATGAATGCTCGCTCCACGCTCAATACTGTCGTCATTTAGGCATCTTTCATATCATCTGTATACACGCACCATAATTATCGGTGTATTGAATGGCGCTTTGATTCCTGCATCCAAATGCAATAAGTAATTAAATAACTCTCACCAAGAATTAACGTAATTCATGTATGTAATGTGTGGAATAATTTTATAAGAATTATTACACAAAATAGGAGAAACACTTCTTCGAGTGTCATTTTATAAATTTACAAATTATTGTATTCTAAAAATTAAAACCCTTCAAAATGAATTTAAAACAATTTTATTAATTGATTCGAAATGTGGAAGTTCATTAAATCAAGAGTAAATTATATGTCCTTTTAACTAAAAAAATATTAAATCTTTCATCTACCTTTACAATTTGTTTAGGTTAAATTAATAAAATATAAATTAAGCCTAAGAGCTTTTATTATAAAAAATAGGACCACTGAATATGTGTTGGGAGGAGTTAAAGCGCAACTTTTAAATTCTCTACCGACAAAGCTGCCGTCACGCCTGAAAATATTAATAATATTAATAATTATGTACATAGAAAGTATTTAAATCTATCATGTTAAAATGAAGAAGAAAAATGTCATAGTGCAGACTGTATAACGCTGGTTTCGCCTTTGAAGTGTTTGTATTTTCAACTCCATTTATTATTTTCTCATTATTTTATATTTATGGAATGGGAAATTTATTAAAATCTATAAAACATTTTATTCATTTATAGGATTATTTTTTCTAATGCACTTTTTGTTTTCATTGGTGAAAAATAAAGATATGTATATGCAGATTTTATATAATTATATTACATTGCTTGTGACAAATTAAAAACGATTATACATTCTACGTATGTGAGGTATAAAAGCAAAGCAAAAAAAATTTAAAGCAGCCATCAAGGATTACTAATTTAGAATGTACTGAATTCAAGATTTTATAGGAAACATAGCGTATGAATTTATAAGAAACATAATTTTGGAAGGGATAGCTATATAAAATCTAGAATTCATTACATTTTAAATTAGTAATCCTCTGTGACTGCATTTAAAGCATTTTTTTAATTTTTTGGATATGTATTGCTGTTTTTGCTTTTATAACCCATATGTATGTTTCAAATCAGCGATGGGTAATGATGGTATTATAACATTGAATATCGAGTTTGTAATAATTCAGTGCGATAAATCTTTTTTTTAATGAACGGCGGCAGTTTTAGCAGTATCCAAATACATAATTGTATTTTGTAATAAAAATAGGAATAATCTTATTAAACATTAGACTGAATTTGAAGTTAAATATTTTTTTTATAATTATTTATTTGATTAAAAACTTGGAAAGTTAATTTTATTTAGGGCATATTATTGTTTAGATCAGAATGTCCACTTGATTTTCAGATGTTCTCAGATCATGCATTCAAGATAAAGTAAATATGTAGAACTATGTTTAGGGAATGAATCAAAGACATAGTAAAATTGGTAAGGCATTTAACAACATTGTTAGTATCAAAACTAAATATAAAAAATAAAAAAAACAATTTACATTTGGGCAACTTTGATCGCTGATTGCTTTTTCATTTACCTTAGAATAAAAATGTTCTAAATATTGATGAATCTAAAAATTCAGCTAAAGATATTAGACAAAGGTAAAAAAAGGAAACTTCTGACTAGTCGCAAAAACCTGGGAACATACAAGATTTAATTTATGAATGTAATATGATTTGATCTTGTAAATGGATAAATTTTATTTTTATTTCATTGTTACCAGATCTTGTTTATATTTTGTAAAATCTTTGATTCAATTTTACCATTTCTACATATTTATGTCAAATCTATCTATGTACATGGCAATTTGAATAAGTTGGTTATGTATATATTTTTTTTATTTGTTGTACATAATTATAAAAGATAAGTAGACACATAAATACATAAGAATCCAAATTGCTGAAATCTTTGAAAGGAATGAAATGGTTTACAAGATGTTAACTATATTGAGTCATTCTAGATTTCATTACAATTATAAAGAGGTGACTTGTGTACAAATAAATACTTTACATATATTAATGTATATGATAATGATATTTTAAATAAATTATTTAAAAAAATATATTGTCTTATTTTCTGCCTTCAAAAAAAATGCGTATCTAGCGATCCTACATTCCAGTCATCAGCTAAATCTATGCGCATCTTCAGCAACTTTAATCAATCTGTTTTCATACACATTCACATTATATGTGTATCTATCAGAAGTTCTTCATTGGGGCTTTCAATACTAATTTATCTTTTCTTTTTTTTTTACGAAAATGTGAATTTTTATTAATTTATATCAAAAGTCATAAACTAGATTAGTTTTAAGGAATAACTTAGATAGGATCTTCATATATTATGTAATGTAAATTTAATAAACTAAAAATTATTTGTCGTAATTAAGACAATATGGGTATTATTTGAAAGACGGCAACCACAATGTACATCCATCTTTAGTGTGCCAGAGAAGCGGCTTATTCCAGAAAATTCTTTTATATATGGAATATAGTTTCTTATGATCTTGAAGCAAAGATTACGGAGACGAATCATTACTAAACAAATTAACAAAATGTTAAAGACAGAGATGCAAACTGCGAAATCGCAAGACATTAAAAAAAAATTTTTTTTCCTGGAAACAGAAGTTTCTCTCCTTGACTGATGCACCCTTCTGATAAGGGTTTCTCTGAAGCAAATAAATACCAAAGGATTTAAAAAATATATTACCACATGGGTTAGTGGCAGGTCTCAGCACAACACTGTAAGGTATAATGGTCTATAAAATGTTGGTAATTATCGTCCACAAACTTTAAGTACACAATAATTAAAATTATGTTTAATCCTGCAACTGCAAAATCGAAAAGTGTGTGTAATCACGCAGATGGTTTGGCGTGTAAACACGCTCATGGCTTTTCATTGCCTATTAAAATTTCAACCTAAACTCACCTAGAAAAATATTTGTTTTTAAATTATGTGACATTTTTATTTTTATATCATTTAACCCTTGGTATGCCGGAGCGCAGATCGGCACTTCTACGCCCGCGTACATTTTTTCCGTTTATCTATTATAATATTACGGAATAAAGTTCAAAATCCCTTCGCGTGTATTCTTACTGAACGAATGAAGGTTCTCAACCAATCAGAACAGTGTAAAAAAGTTAAAATTCATTCATAGAATGAATTAAAAGTAACCCATTTTTTCTATGATCGGTGCGAAAGGTGTGCGACGGTTTTTTATTGTTTATTGAAGTAATTCCTGATAAAGGTGTTTAAGCTGTTGTTTATTTTCTATTTTTATTATTTTGAAATAGTTTGAAGTAAATACTTTTTCAAAAATGATGTAAATCTTTGAATAAATTTTCATAAAAGTTCTCAGTGTCTGTTGGTAGTGCGTGAATCTTGTTTTTGGTTATTGTTATCCTTTTATTTCACATTTATTGCGAATCATATATCGAATGAAAGACTTTATTTCGTAGATTACGATTTTGAAAAGTCATCTTTTCAATGAATCTTGGTTCACTCTAAATTTGTGTTCAAATCACCTTGCCTCATTGAGAGTATCCGCGCTCGCAATTTTCATTTTCATTTTCAAGTATGTTTTTTATTCAGTTTATTGATGCATATTATATTACATTTTTTTTTTACATTATGCATATTATATTACATAGCTTTTACAGCCGAAGGGCTGTAAAAGCTATCCAAATATGAAATAAAACAAACAAAACCCCAATGTAAGTTCAGTATTTTATTTTATTTTCCTTTTTTTTGGGTAAGGCAATACTTAGTATGATATTATTTTCCTTGGGTAAGGCAATACTTAGTATGATATTTTGTGTTCCGTCTCGACGCCTGGAATCCATTATGAGAGAACAGCCTGCTGTTTCGGCACTTAGACACGCGTTCCTACCCCCTCTGATTCCCTGTTTGCGACATAATTTATTCCCGCTGGTATCCCTGTTTCCGGTTATGTCGGCGTAACGGTTTTTCTTTCATATAACGTCGTTGTTTCGCGCCATTTGCACGCGTCTAGACACGCCAACTTTTGTTGTGGTTTTTTTTTGTGTTTCTATTGCAATCTACCCCCTTAATTTTTGATCCCTAGGTTAACAAACATTAGACTATACAAATTTTTAACATAGTGCGACAGGACGTTGATATTTTAGTGTAAATCCCGTGAATTTCGTCAAACGATTTGTTAACAAGATGGCGGACGAGCAAGCTCCTTCGCCGGTATCCTCGAATGACGGATCTTCTTTCGAAGAACCGAGTCGAAAGAGACGCCGCGTAGCATACGACCCGCGTGTAGACCACCTGCTAAAACAGGTGACTGCTCTGACGGAGGCCTTGTTAGCGGGCGGCGCGGCTCCTGCATCAACAACGCCGCCAACGCCGGAACACGTGGCCGCGAGCGAGCCCAGCGTGGAGGACGCGAATGCGTCCTTTATTCAGCCGCCGCCGAGCCTCAGAAGGGCGAAGAATACGCTGGAGTTCGGCAAGCTCAGCACGGTCGTGAAGGAGCCGCCAGTACCGAGAGCGGATCGAACAGATCTCAAAGTTGCAACACTTCGATTCCGATGAGCGGTCAGGCGTTCGCTATGCGGAAACGCAGAGAACCTACGCGGCGACTCCCACATTTGTGGAATTGTCGGTGAACGACGACTTGAGAAGGATCGATAACGCGCCGACCCATACTGGCTTGCTGGAAAGATCGCTCGCCGCGCTTTCAAACGCCTTGCTCGCCCAGAGAGAGACCCTGAGAGACGGGATGCAATCGCTGGTGAATTGGGCATCCGAACCCGGCACGGATCTGTCCGCTTCGGCTCTCTTCGAGCGGATTCAGTCGATGTTCACCAGCGATGCTCCGTACAATAAGATTTCGGACGACATCCTGCAGATTGTGTGCGGCAGACGGGCAGAGTGTATACTGAACCGGCGAAAGGCCATATTGGAGGGCTTCAAAGACCCTTTCGTGCGAGAAGGTGCGGCCAAAATCCCTCCAAGCTCGGGATACTTGTTCAATAGGGAAGAGCTATCGGCGTATATCCTAAAGAACGGGGGCCAGGAGAAGGTGATGGTCTCGCCCGCAACCCGAAACCTGGCCCAACCGTCAACATCTCAGCCCCAGCCGTCAACTTCTCGTCGAGCTCCGAACCAGGGATACCTCCAGTCCCGTAAGCCCTTTCTGCCGGAGCCGAGGCACAGGGAGCGAGGCCCAGGGAACCCGAACAGGAGACCTATCCGGAAGGCAGACCACGGCCGAAAACCCGCTGGTGACCGTAGCCGTAGAGGTAGAAGATGACGCGAGGCTGAACAACCAGTTCTGGGGAGGACGCTTGAGGAGGTTCCAAAGCACGTGGAAGGAGTTCGGGGCACCACCTATAGTGCTGAGAATCCTCAAGGGCGCGAGAATCCCCTTTGTGGCCAAACCTCCGTTAGTCTTCCCCACCAGGCAGCTGTTGAGCAGCTTCAGCACGAAGGAGTCTCGAGACATGTCGAGTCACATTCAGGCCCTGAAGATGTCAGGCGTGCTGGAAAGAGCAGATCATTCTCCGAGCTTCATCTCAAATCTGTTTCTAACTCCGAAGTCGGACAACTCCCTAAGGCCGATATTCAACCTGAAGGCGTTGAATGCCTTTGTGGAGGCGAAACCCTTCAAGCTGTTCAACCACTTTCGGGTCCCAGACTTCCTCCAGCCCAAAGATTGGTTGGTGAAAATCGACCTAACCCAGGTGTTACGGACAGGACAAAGCCTGCGCCTACCGTCAGGCAACCGAACTTTCGAGTTCTGTAGTTGACGTAATCACGTCATATAAATGGTAGAAATTTCTGATGTGAATGAAGCAGAGCAAAGGCCCCTTTCAGGGCCAACACCGATCGCCGTGACCCGGTTGGGGATGGGTACCGTGCCGAGGACAGCGCGCGAGTTCTCGGCTGCGGTGGTTGTCCTTATACGTGTCTCGGCGTCAGGCGGCGGCAACCGAGAAAGGGGGAAGCGAATTGGAATGAAGTAGCTTCATAAAATCACATCTCGCTGGGAGCGATGAAAATGCGTACACGACATGGGCTGAAATGTATATGTTTTTTACTGAGAAATATTATATGAAAATCTTAATTTTCAGATTCTCAGAGTTTCTAAAATTATGGAATTTATTGAATTGTTTCAGAGATCTCAATGAGACTGAATCACAATTGTATGTAATAAAATGTCGCATTTCATTGCTCCAAGTTGAGGAGAGAGAGCGGGAGGTGATTTTATTCCACATGTAAAGAGCATTGATGCCTGGTTGCCATGACAACCGGGTATCATCATCATCAGCACTTGGTCACCCCCGACCCAGTCGGGCGTGAATACCGTGTCTAAGTCGGTAACCTGGGCGACAGGTCTGGAACTCGCAATTAAAAGATGAATCGAGAGAAATGATGCTCTCGGAAAGTAAAATTACGCCTCGCTTTGAACATGTAAATGTGTTGTACAGCGTGATCCAGACATGTCTTTCATACTGGCACAATATTGTATTATAAATGCTAATGAATGTCTCTGATTTCAGAATTTGGAATTCCTTGTTGAAATCCAGGAGCTTGACAGAATTGCATCATGACTGTATGTAAAAATGGAATGTCACATTTTATTGTTCAATAAAAGAGAAAGCGGGAGGTATTTTTATTTGCGTAAGACGCAAGTTTGCCCTATTATCTGAACCATTTTGGTTGAACACTGAAAGTAAAGTCATTTTGAAATCCCGGCAAACTCAGTTGCCAGTCACTTTGAAGAAATTACATGGTCAAAAATATTTTATGAAATTTACCTAAAATAAAGAGTTGTCAAGTAAATGCACACACACACACTGCGCGATATAGTGAGTTATCGGCAGTGATATGGTAAAAAACACATTTTTTCTGATAATTGAATATCTTATGGGAATTAATCAAAGTGAGATTACAGCTCTCACAGACTTAAAATCAAACTGAAACCTTTTTTACAGTATTCTCAACAAGAACACTTCTTAAGTTAATGTGTTTTTACGCATGTAAAGTTGTACCGGGACGCCGGAGAAAACTAAATGAGAAAGTTTTCTCCGCGGTCCCCTTTGAAGGCATATAGCGCAAGTAATATTTGCAGGACAGACTTGAAAATATTACTACAAGACGCGCCCAGTCAATACCTATCCATTGGTAATGGTAAGACATCGATAAATATTTGGTCACTAATTTTTAATGAATTTAATCTGACCACCACTGAGGTAAATTTCCGCCGGAATCACAAAAATAGAAATAACTTTTGACAGAAGTATCCGATCTTGATGAAACTTTTTGCATCATGATCGCAAAGTAAATACCTATCCAGAGAGTATACACATGCCTATGTAGGCTCATGTTTTGACTTGGAAGAAAAATTGACCTTTTGAACTTTTCTTAAAAGCGCGATAAGTATCAAAAACCACTTTGTCCAAAGACGAAAGTGGTATCAAAATACTCGTTAGGGCGAGTACTATGCAGTAATCATGTAAAGCATCGCGTGACAATTAAATTACCTACTTTATGACCTGATTTAACTTCGACCCTTCACGGTCGACATAATTAACGCATTTTCATAAATTAGTAGGACCTGCAGGTCCGATGAACTGTGTCACGGCCTTATGCAAGGTCAGGCCTATACGTGACATAGTTTGTAGCCCTGTGGGATACATGCAAAACCTGTAATTAACCATTTTTTGTCTTCAGACCGAGATCAGTACGGCCGCTCGCGGGTCTAGTTCCTAGAAAGCGCCGCGAGATGGCGCCAGTCGCGGTTCAAACCGCGGCGACAGAGAGGGGAGATTTGGCTCGCTCTGATTGGGTTACGTAACATGCTGTCATATCATATCTTGTAAATCTCTGAGAATGTTATATAATAAAAAGGTTTTGTAGAGCGGTCACCTGTTACGCTTTACGCGTGGTGATTTAAACGCTGTCGGATCACTTTCATCTGCATTTTATTTATCTCCCGATACCTATTGGAGAATTCTGCTGGGACCTGACTACTGCAGTGAATCTACGATCCAGCCTCCGCGATCTTCGGCGCCTCTGGCTGAGAATTTTGGACGACGGCCGGCGCTTCTCTATGACGAATTTCGCATCACAGCGAAAGTATGCTGTTTGACACGAGACACCCGTGCTGTATTTCTTCGGCCATTACTACGTTTCTTGGCCGACGGAGCGGACTGAGCGGACCGCCCTATATTTTTGTTTGTTCTGTCCGGAACACCAGGCATACTTTCACCTACCAATAGCGGAATCGCATCGAAAGTTCCTGAGACTGTACTACCAAGGGGAACTTCTCCAGATGACCTGCCTGCCCTTTGGCCTGTCATCAGCCCCGAGAATGTTCGCAACGCTGTCAAACTGGCTAGCGGGACTCTTGCGGAAGAGAGGAATAAGGACCGTAGTCTACCTGGACGACTTCCTTCTGGCCAATTAGTCAAGGGACCTGCTAGCGACCCAGGCAGTAGAGACGTTCAATCTGTTCCAGCATCTGGGTTGGTGCATCAACCGCGACAAGTGTGTCCTTATACCTACCCAAAAGCTGGAGTTTCTGGGCATAACTTGGGACACCGAAGCCAACCAGAAATCCCTCTCGGACCGCAAGTGCTCTGGCCTTCGCCAAGTACTGCGCCGCCCGATCGAGGCCGGCAGTTGCTCCCCCAAGCAGGTTCTAGGCCTCTTGGGGAGACTCAACTTCGCAAACTTCGCCACCCCTCGGGGTCGTTTGCATTGCCGAAGACTGCAGAGATTCAGCCGCCAGCTGCAGAGGCACGAGCCATCCAGACAAGTGGAGCTTCCTGCCGCGGTTCGGCAAGACCTAGAGTGGTGGTTGGAGGCCGTAGGGGAGTCCTGCCCAATACACGAAGCCCCCTTCTCCCACTTCCTGACTACAGACGCAGCGGACGCAGGTTGGGGCGGCCAGGTGGACGACAAGACGATATCAGGCCAGTGGACCCCAGAGCAGATGCGGTGGCATTCCAACCAGAAAGAAGCCTTCGCTGTTTACGCAGTGATCAGGGATCACGCTTACCTGCTAAGAGGAACGAAGACCCTACTGCAGACAGACAACAAGACAGTAGTGGCTTACATCAACAAGGAGGGGGGGACAAGATCATTGGGCCTTCTGAAGATAACTCGAGACCTCCTAGAGTTTATCGACCAGCAGGAAATATCTCTGACAGCGCAGTACATTCCAGGGAGATACAACGGGATTACGGACCGACTCTCACGGGGGACACCACTCCCGGAATGGCACCTCCTGGAACCAGCGACAGAGGAAATATTCCGAATATGGGGACGTCCTCAGATCGACCTCTTCGCATCGGCCACCGCCCATGTGGTGCCAAACTACGTGTCGCTAGACTCAACCGATTGCTCGGCCTCCTATCTCAACGCATTCAGTCAGCATTGGGATTACGAGCTGGCCTGGGTATTTCCGCCGCCGAATCTCGTCCCAAGAGTACTGGCGCACTTGAACCTGGCAAGAGGCACCTTTCTCCTAGTTGTGCCAAGATGGGAGAAGACATTCTGGAGGGCCGATCTCAAACAACGAGCAAAGGGAGGGCCAATAAGCGTAAGAGATCTGAAGAGCGTCCTGATCGATACGTCGACAGGGTTTCCCCCACCGAGGGTGTCGGACCTCCAACTGGAAGTTTGGAGAATAGCAGTGGGTGGGAACAGGCTATAGCGGATTGGAGCCAGGAGGAACAGCAGCTGTTCAGATCTGGCTGGAGAGGCTCAACGCTGAACACCTACAAGCCGGCCTGGGATAGGTGGCAGCGATGGTGTACCACGCATTCTGTCCAACCTCATAACCCTCCCCCTGCAACAGTGGCAAGATATCTGGCCAACCTGTTCATCCACGAAGGGCTAGCCCCTCGAACAATATTGGTCCACAAATCGGCAATCGTATCCTTCTGTGGCCCAGCTCTTGATGCAGATAAGATTAGCTCGAACTTCCTCGTCAGGCACGTCCTTAAAGCCATCTCGGTTTCTGGTGGATGCACTGAGAGACCCCCGATCTGGAACCCCCGAGTAGTGGTGGAGTGGCTACGTGAAAACCCGCCAAGGAACAGCCTGTATGACGTGTCAAGGAGGACGGCCATACTACTCATCATGGCATCTGGGCGAAGAGTCCAAGATCTGACACTTCTCAGAGTCACCCCGGACCGATTGATCGACAAAGGAGACTCCATCACGCTATGGCCAGCCTTTGGAGCGAAGACTGACACGGCAAGACACAAACAATCGGGATGGAGGTTGAGCGCATCGGATGAAAGGAACATCAACCCCTTGTTTTGGATCCGAAAGCTGGTCTCACTCTCACAGCCGAGACGAAAGCCGGACATGAAAGAACTATTTGTGACGACAGCAGGTGAAGTAAAGCCAGCTTCACGGACAATGATAGGTGGTTGGATCAAGTCAATCCTAAGAGAGGCTGGAGTGGAAGCAACGCCAGGAAGTGTTCGTTCTGCTGTGGCTTCGTTGAATTGGCTGGAAAACTACCCGATAGAGGAGATCTTGTCAAGGGGAAACTGGCAGAGTGAAATCACCTTCCGAAAATTCTACCAAAGAGAGATAGTAGATAACCCCAAGCAACAATGCCCCCAGAGCTCATTAGCGCCTCTCTTTACGCCAATATAGGCAGTCACATATAACGTCGAACCACTAGGTCACCAGGTGATAACAAACAGATCTCTCATAATGGATTCCAGGCGTCGAGACGGAACACAAAATAAAAGAATTTTACCTTCCATTAAAATTCCTATTTTGTTTCCCTCGACGCCTGGAATCCAGGTAATCCCTACCTGGTGCATTATGAGTCATATGAAAGAAAAACCGTTACGCCGACATAACCGGAAACAGGGATACCAGCGGGAATAAATTATGTCGCAAACAGGGAATCAGAGGGGGTAGGAACGCGTGTCGTTCCTACCCCCTCTGCGCGAAACAGCAGGCTGTTCTCTCATAATGGATTCCAGGCGTCGAGGGAAACAAAATAGGAATTTTAATGGAAGGTAAAATTCTTTTATTATTTTATTTTTTTATCTCTGTTACTTTATGCTTACTTTTGACATTATTATGTTACTTTATATTAACTCTGTATTCTACATATTTTATCTTTATTATCTTATACTTACTTTTACTTACTCTCTCATTTTATATTATAAGGTAATTAGTACAACATCAAATTACTGTAATAGGTTTTGTAACCGTTGAAATAAATAAATAAGTCGAAAGAAATTGTTATACCTAGTATAAAAATTTACAGTGGTAATGTGATAAAACAAGTACTAATAAAAACTTTAGTTACGTATCTTTAAGAAAAAAATATTTTTTTAAATTAGTGGTTACTATGAATTTTAATAAAAAAACAATCAATAAAAAATATGCTTTTGTGTATTATTTAGCGCGGCAGACAACGGAAACATTCGCCGCGAGGCCGCATACCACTTTTTATATAAAAAATATAATATAAAAAGTGTGAATTGTCACAGAAAAAGACATGATCCTGTATTTGTAATTCTTTCACTCAAATATAAACTTTTTTATTTATTAAATTTCAATTTTTTTTTCTTGAAAAACATAAAGGCTTCTTCAAGAATATCTATTATAGTGATGGCATTTTAACCATAGATTTTAACTGGCAACCAATATCTGGCTGTGTCGATGATTGGTAATTGATTTTTCACAATTAACGGGCAATCTTCGGTACTAGACAGCAATTGTATCTCAGCTACCAATCATTGATATAATCGGATACAAATCTCAAGTAACCATTCCGTGTATAACTGGTAAAAACAGTTTAACCATCACTTATCTATTAAAAGGGGCTAGAGTTAAAAGGGTTAACAAATGAAAATGACATTTTATTGTCAAGTCGAAGAAAATTTCTAAATATATTTTAATAATACAAAATGTACAATTAGCAGATCATTTGATAATCACAATAAAAATACAAAAGAGTAAATATTGGTCAGGGAGCAAAGCCATCATAAATTTGCAAATCACAATTATCATAAAAAAATGTTTTGGCGCATCAGTTGGCGCTTTCAACTCATTTATTCAAAAACGGTAAAATAGCATGACACCATATCAATTTAAGTCCCAAATAAGATTATTTTTAAAATTGAAAATGACACTAAAATAAACCTCCAGAAAAAAACAATTTTCAATGAGTAAATAGTAATAAAAATGGCAGTGATCTGTGTAATATAATATTATTGTGAATTTTACTTATCAATATAATTTTTTGAAAATGTGTACTTTATGATGTAAGATTACATTTTCAAGGGTGTATTAAGGTAATACTATGAAAAGCTATTGCTCCTGACGAGTTTATCAACACAAATCAAATAAATAGAAAACCATTCAAATTATTGGGTATGTTAAAAAATGGTATAAACACAATATTTAAACTTTGTAAAGCACAATTAAGCTATTATTGGTTAGATTACAAATTTGGAGCTAATAAAAAATCTAAATGCGATGCTTATAAGCATGGTAAAATGATTACTATATTCTGTATGCCATTTTAATTTAATTACTAATATAAATATTTAATTATTGTTTCATAAGCCTTTTAGATTTTAATTTAAAAAAAATAATATAATTTTATATGGCCACACTCATTAATAATATTACAGGTTAGGTACCTATCTATCATACTTACCATTTTAAATCATTTGTCAACATGCACATGCATAAAAATTAATTTATCAAATTTTATTTTTAATGATATTTAGCTTAATATAAATTAGAAGAATAAAGAAAATGACATACAAAATAAGTCTATTAATTATTAATAATACAACGCAAACCGCATGTTAAATATTTATAAAGCAGTTAGTTTTAAACATGTGTGTATATTATTTATAATTTATACATAAAAAATATTACAATTAAAAAAAAATCACATTTGTACAAATGGGTCTTAAATCAAAATTATACAAGTATAAAATAAAAATAGGTTGAAATTTATACAAACAATTAATATTGTTTATTTCAAGAATATTTCAATTTTTGTTAAAAGTAGTGATCTGTCAAGTTTACAAATGAATGAAAAATATTATTATGCGATAACTAAAAAAATGCTTATAAACAATGTGTGTTATTGGAATGACTAATTTGTGTGTATGTATATTGAATAATATATAAATATATATCAAATTTATTAATGCAATTAGGTACTATTTTTTATCGATGTACCACAAAATAAAATGCTTTATGAAAATTACACAAAGTATTGCTGAATATAATTGTATTTAAAAATGCTTTCAACAGAAAATAACTTAATATATAATAATAATAATAATACATATTAAATCAATAGTACAAAATTCATGTAAAAATAAATGAATAATAGACAAAAAAGAAACATCTCAATCTATTTATACAAAATGTAAGGAATAATAATTGACAATGCCAAGAGTTAAATAAATAAATATACATGAATATGTACTTGTGAAAAAACATCCAATTGACTTTTTAAAGTGACCAGACTCGTAACAGCTAAACCAAACAAAGTGTGGACAATAGAGTCGAGAGATAAAATGAGAGAGCTCCCAAAAGAATAATCGAATCAGACTTTAATTTTTTCTTCTTAATTCATCTTTCTAAAATCTTAACATTTACTTTAATCCATTTCGTACATAATTTACTCTTTTTTCCACACCTCAATAAAATGAATTGGGATAAAGAGAATATGAAATAATGCATAATTTAGTTAAAGCAAAGATACACATCTAGGGTGACTGGTCACTTTCCTTTACTATCCTAGTTAATAAATGACTTACTTTAAATTGTATAAAATTTGCCAAAAAATCTACTCGACTATTGCCCCTGGTGACAGGTATGCCGATTTACAATGTTAAAATTACATGCCAATGAAAATTTAATACTTGGGTATATTTTCACAAATATCTGAAAAAAATATAAATCATATTGTTATGAATAATTCAATTTTGAATAAAAAATTTAATGTAACTGTGTACGTGACGATGATAATCATTTTACGTAATGTAAAAGTTTCATAAACATTTAGTGTGGCGCACAAATATTTTGAAAATCCCAATTTTAGATTTAAACAATGTTGGAACTCATTTTTCACACTTGTAATATTGTCTGTTTGGACTTTGGATGGGAAAAACATTAATCTGTAAAAAATAAACCCTTGTAATGTAAACAGACATACACGTCCCAGAGGTGGATTTAACTGCTCTAAGTACACACTTTCGTGCCTAGCATTCTAGCTAATTAACAATGTATGTGCAAAACGTTTTGTGTATTTGCATAATCATTAACATACATGGAAATTGTATTGAAATTATAATTAGTTATACAACAACCAATTTTACGAGTTTGTGAACTGTTTCAATATCAGTTTTAATTAAATTAAATATTTATAATTTCAATACAAGTTCTTTTTTATATAGGTATTGTAATTTTTCAAAACATTTTGAATATTGGTTAATTGATAATTGATTATAGAAAGCTACGTCTTATAAGCCTAAAAGTATCATAATTTCATATTCTGATATATTAAAATTTTATATCAATATTTTCAAATATAACAATTAGGTTAGTTCATTTTGCAAATTTATCAGTGATAATCTCATAGGTAAGTTATAAACATTTTTTAAATCCCAATGCAAAAAGTAATTGACTTAATACATTGGTAACACAGAAAAATACATGAGAAATTGAGTTAATTAAGAATGCATGATTTGTTAATTGCCATATTTTTCACATTACAATAATATTTTAATATGCAATAATCTTGGGTGAAGTATACATATATGTAAATATGTTTGATTAAACTGTGCTGTCCATGTGCTGTTTAAATTTAAAAATGAGTACCGGTAATTCTGGTCCCGGTTTAGAACAGATTTCTATGGAATTACTTGTGATTATGATTTTTTAGATTGCAGTATTTATTAATGATATTAAATGACATATTCCTTTAATAATCCCATAACATAATTTGCACCCCTGGGAATTACATCAAATTATTTACTTCATCCAAGCTTCGACATGGGTCATAATATTACAGATATATTTCGTTGAGTGTTATATGTATGTATTATATTTCTCACATATTTAATGCTTTTGTGATGATTTTGTGTCATAGTGTTTTGTGGTGCTTATTAATGTATTTTACACCGAGCACCTGCAGATACGAAGTTCAATAATCCTGTTTTAACTTAGAATGTAACTTAATATTTTAATGCTCATATTATCAATAACAGAGTGTTAATAAATATTTTACATTAATTATTACATTTAACCATTTCAGTGCTGACAAATTTTCTTTTCTAAGTGAAAAATAGCCTCAGATTTCATACAAAGAAAGCGTAAAATGGCCCATTTTTGCACAACTTTAATAAAAATAATTAGATATTTTATTATTAGTGCACTCGCGCCAACAAAATCGTAAGTAGTTCGATTAAAGGAAACAGTATTATCACATTTATTCTATAAATGTTGCAAAAATGCATTTTCTTCAAATGGTAAATGAATTAAACCTTTAGTTTTCGATTAGAATGGTTACATTGAATGATACCTATTTTTTAATATATTACTGAGTATTCTGCCATCATAAGGAAAAAAGCGCATTTGACAGATATCAAAAATAGAAAAAAATAAAACTTATATTTTTTTAATACCTTGCTGTTTCCAAAATATTTTATTACGTGTCAATGTAAAAGTGAAAATATAGATATACGGACAAAGCTTTTAAAAACGTTTCAAATTTTTTGATAAAATATATATTTAATTAGATATTTTGATTTTTCCTTTTCATCTTAGAATAAAAATGCATTAAATATGCTAAAACTTAGTAGAAAAGATGCAAGTAGTCAGTTGTGTATATTTAACATAGCAATTGCATTTATAAAATTAGCCTAATGCTAAGAAAAAATGCCTTAATGTAACTTCCGTCCTACCAATTAATTTAATTATTCTAATTACTAAGATGAATAGATGTTAACAACCAAAAGCATATTTTCAATTTAAAATTGCATCATTTACATTTTTTCATTTACCTAAATGATGAAAATATTTGATATGAATGTAAAAGTAACTAACCAAATACGTCTTTTCTATTAAGTTGCGGCAAATATGTCTTTGCAACCTCAAAACATTTAATTTTAGATCTTCAATTGCGAACAATCTAAAATATTGCATTCATAGAAATGTAAAAAATTGAGCGGATGCGTAATTTCTTTATAAATCCATTGATACATTTAACTCATTTTCATTTTTCATAAAATTGACAGTTGCGTCCTTTCTTCTTATGACGGCAGTGTTGGTCAAAATGACTCTTAGTTTAAAAAAGAAAAAACGAAAAAGATTTTTAAATGTTAAGTATCTTTTATTTTCAACTTTGTAATACCATTTTATATAATGAGATTTTTGTTACATTTACAGAATATTAGGTAAATAAATATTGAGGAATGAATTATATTGGATTGATGCCTAGGTTTGTAGCTTTTTTTTATAGAGTACTTTGGAAAGAATTTTTTTGACTTATAATTAAAGTCATTTGAATGCCATAGTACTGTTTTGTAGAATGCATCTAATAAAATTTCAATTTGTATGAGTGTTTGTAATTAGTGGCTAAAAATAAAATCAAGTACAAAAAAAAACATTTCTGACATTTCGAAACAAATTAACATTTGATCATTTATGGTTCTTTGCTTGCTTAACCATACAAGTCTCAAATTTTGAAGTGGCGAAAAATTCTGTTGAAAAATTGGCCGTTACATCGACATCAAGAAGGGAATGGCCCTAACAACCACCTGCTCCATTTAATGTAATGTTGTGCATCTGGTGGGTCATAGCTGTCATCTATGTATTACAAAATGCTTCCAAGAAATGCAACCATCAAGTAATTTTTCAGCATAGCAATGCATCTACGCATACTGGTCAGGAAATTATTCCACATCTGGCTTATTCTCCTGATCTTACCCCAACAGATTTCTATTAATCACAAAGGTCTTCAAAATTGGCTCCACTACATTCCAAACCAGATTTCTACAGGCGTGGAATTGAAAATCTAAACATATTCATGAATCCAATAAAATTCATCTTTAAATTTAATTTGGTGTATTGTTCAATAAAAAACGAAATCTTATATTTTAATTAATAAACCGAAAATCGCTTTCCCGCACGAATGTATAACAGTCTACATAACACAACTACAAACATTTTCTTAAAAGGCCACTTGCCTTAAGTTATAATATTATTCAATCCTAATAGAAATTAAACAAAAGACTAGAGCTAACAAATCAAAAGTGTATTTCTTAAAATACAGCCATAATTTCAAAACATTAAAAAAATTATAATACTTATTTGCACTCACAATAAATATTTGTACAATAATACAAATATGATGTATTACAAACATAAATTTTCCACTCCGCCTGTGTTTATAATTTTGTTCAAATCTAAAACTTTTTGTTGAATCTAAATGAAAATAAATAAATATATGATTTTCTACACTTAATCTATAAAACCAAAGAATTGTCTGTAATGTGAAATAATTAGTATGAAGTAGATACAAGAATTACACAATTTTTTATTTCTTATATAAAATGCATTAAAAATCATATAAATAGATCTAATAAATAATAATTTATAAATTTTGTATACTGTATATGTACAACTAAAATAATAAAATCTCCCTAATACAAACACCTCCGCGATTACTCTGCTTTTAAAATGAAAAAATCATTGCATAAGCATACTTGTGTGCGTTAAATTTAAATGCAAGAATGCTCAATGGATTTCATACAATGCATAAATTTAATTGTATTTTTATTGAAGTAATTTCAAAACATTCATTCAAATATTGATGATTTTTTTCCATATTTTAATAATTTTATCAAATTCATTGAGGTGCTTCGAAATTAGTGTGATTTTACTATTTTGACTGGTAAATTTTCATAACCCTAAAATAAAAAGTGGCACGGAGTTCATTATATGTATAAGGAAAACAATTGTAATTTGTTTTTGTCAAAAGATATCTTAATAAAAACATATAAGGACTACTTAAATAATTTAATGTGTAATGGTATAGTTTAAAATAAAACATTTAAATACTTTGCAGGGTAGAATCACCTTTAATCCTAAGTTTATAATTATATTATTATAGAATAGTTATGATACAATTGCAAAACACTACTTCGTAGGCGAAATATCTAGAAATACAATAAGTGGGATATAAACACTTTGTAAATTTTTAAATGATTTTTTTGTCGTAGTATAAAATAAGATTGTGTAGTGAAAAGGTCTCATATCGAAATAAACAAGTATTTAAAAACTGAATTGTGAAACCATTGATAAATATATCAACAAGGCCAAGATCCTCAGTAGACTAGCCACGTGATGATGATTTCCATTTATTCGGCTATTTGAACTATTTCACCATCCATTCACACATAATTGGATCAGACAGATACATCAAGTCATTACCAAAATTTTCACAGCCTTTTAAATAAAATAATTTTTTTATTGTCTAGCTGCATTCATATTTTCTTCTCTGTGTATGTTATGGTCCGCTGTATAAGTTTGAAATCAGTCATGCAGACCAAAATGTTAAAGGAGGTGTAAAAGTTAACACAGAGTGATAAGCAAAAAATATTTCAAATGCACACACTATTTGTGTTCTTCTATTTATTTTTAATATAGAAATTTCTTTAACAATGGCAAAACTCAAGGAGCTTGTTATTTTTGACAGAAAAAAAAACAGTACGATGCTGCGTAGACTAGGGTTATTGAGAGAACTGGCACAGGGTCTATGATGCAGACTTTTACACGAACTGGGCAAAAAATTGTGAATTTTACTATATTTGTTCACACTCGCAACAACGTGCCAAAAGGCTGAAGTATTTAGAATAGAAACTATATAATATTTGAATCCCAGCAATGATTTTACTCATATCGCATAGCAAAAGTTTTGTTAATCACAATTATGCTATCAATGAGAAGCTATGTACTTTTTTCTTAAAGAGCTTTTTAAAATCAATTAAAGACACCCTCCACAGTAAAAATATTTTGTTTCATTCAGAATTTACATAAATACTTATTTTACAGAATTTATATAAATCAGAAGGTACATATATCGTACTCACCAACATAAGTATTGATGAGTACGATATATGAACCTTCTATTGTGATTTTTTCAATCATTTAGACACCTTTGCATCATAATAAAGTCTAGTTTATTGAAAAAAAAAAAAAAATATATAAAACGAGTTACAAGCTCAAAATTCATTTTTTACAAAGGGTTGTATTTAGTGCTCAATAAAACACCTTTCCACTATCCAAATCATATTTTCTGTGTTACGACGACGTTTTTAGAGATATAAAAATGTTAGTAAATTGATAATTTTATCAAAAATCTTGTACATATATCATGTGTACCCCCCTCAAAATGTACTTCATTGAATCACTTATTTGAAAAATATTATTTTTCCATTTAAGCCAATATTAAGTGAACACTTGATATTTTGATGTGTATCTAATTAAACTTTTAAGTAAATGGACTGACTTTATTAAGGTGTCTGAAATTGAATTAAAAAAATTATCTTTCTCATGGAAGCATGACTCGATTTCAAATGATATAATGTCAAATGTTGGTCAACACACATTAATGTATACATATCTGGTTGCAGAATAAAAATTTCTAGATACAGTGTAACTTATAATAAGGAAACAATATCTGTTAAACTATAATTAATCTTTTTTTTAAATAATGGTACAAATAATCATTTTGTGATCTATTTTCAAATAAGTTTTCCAAGTCCAGTGGATGATAGATAATGTACGATTGACATTACAAAGAAAAATGATAGTTAGGTAGACAATGTGCACAAACAGTTTTAGGGAGAGAGCAGTGCAATCATGCGCGTCTCTTAGGAGTCGTATCCCGGTGACATTCTGTCCCTCTCCGCACTCAGGCTGCGCCGTCTGGGCGGAGAGGGGGCTCCTGAACTGTCTCCCGAGTCCACCGACCTGTCAACAACCTGTAATTTAAAAAAAACAATTACTTTGAATAAGTTGATTTGCATAAACCTTGGATAAATTTGATTTAAAAAAAATACAAAAAACAAAATACATTCACAATTCTGCGATTGACTGGGAGCATAGACGAGTCGATATGGTTTAGATTATTCAAATTATAAGTTAGGTTGTTTTTAAAACCATAATTAAGACTATGCGGGTATTATTAGAGACTACAATCATTAAATTTGTTTTCAATGCACCAAAAAAGTGACATATTATGGAAAATTCTTCTGTATGTGGTTTCTTATGATCTTGAAGCCAGTAATATGGAATCAAAACTAATAATTATAAACTGTTAGATTTGCAAGACATTATTTCATTTTAGATGCCTTCAAAACAAACCCCTTGTCTCGCTATAGACAGGTGATTTTAATGAATATATTTTATTTATACGTTTTAGGCTTCAACTACCCACGTTATACATATTTAAAACTATGTTTTGTATAAAAAATACAATAATTTCTTACTAAATAATATTTTTATTGGTTCTATTGGATGGAATGGTCGCCTCGTAGTGTGAAATCATCTTTGCATCTATTTCTTAGAAAAAAAATTCGATAAGGGTTGATCAATTAAATAGTTTGAAACCTATGTAATTGTAAAACTTAAGTTTGCCTCGGGGGACGAAATATTCAAGAATAATCCTCAAAAAATATGTGCAATTAATTGGTGCCTATTGATGATGTCTCAACAATTTAATGAGGTCAGGAGAAGCACTGAGAATTTTGTCATTGCCGCAGCCCAAAATATAATAAGCTTGCCTACCTTTAGCACGTCGTGCAGAGAGCTCATGCTCCCCAGACTGAGCGGTGTAATGGAACGGTCCAGTAGGAGAGAGCCGCTGCCCTGAGAACCGCCGCCCAGAGATCTGAAGTTACAACAAAACATATTATAGCGTACCAATGGAAAGCAATAACAATTAACAGGACGGCCAATAACTATGTCATTCCTTAAAGTGGATCGGGTGATCTAACCTGTCCATGTTGTCTCTCGACCCAGTGGCAGGAGCACAGTCCGGAGTGGCGGGAGGCTGCTCTTTGGGTCTGACCACACCCACTCTTTTTGATCCTGAGAAACATATATTTTTTATACGGGTTTACATAATATGTATTGTATATAAAAAAGCTTATATAAATTGCTTGCATTTATTGAAACAATTTACTGGTACAGTAACTCCTGAGGCTGGAGGTAACATTTTGAAGGTCCTTAATTATATATAAGTCATAATAAAATCTTAATGTTAGACAATATTACAAAGTACTTTAATGGTTTTGAGATGAGAAAAAATATAATAACTTTTGAGTCGTTTTTGGTATAAAAAAGTGCGTTTTTTAATTCGATTAATTAATATTAGATAGTTTACAGAAGAAATAAATGATATATATATATGCACAAATTTGGGAAGTAAAAATTATAGTTTATGCAAATCAAATTTGCAAGAGTTCAATGAGGGTATTAAATCGATGGTACCGATGTAAACTCGGACATCTATAAAAATGCGTTCTTTTCTTTTTTGTAGTAATACATAGAAAATACGCTTCTCTGTAACACACAATTAAAAAAAATACATTAAAGTGGACAAATACGCTCATTTTGTATGTGAAAGCCAAACTTCAAACAGCTCGCTCTCCTGTAAAATTGATTTTTTGTATATGGCTTAGTTTACATAGGGGCTGTCAATATATTTACATTCCACATTAATGTCAAATATTTTCTTAGATAAGCATGATTTTGTATTTTTTCTAAGAGTTTTAAAAATCTAAGTATCACACTTCTTTATACTTTATACGACTTCAATTTCACAACATTGTTTTAAAGAATATCAATTTGGATACAATAAAGGAGTAAATATATATGTACTATGAATGGTCAAGAGTTGGTACATAAATATGTATTTATGTACCAACACTTGATTTTTAAAATGTATTATTCAAATCCAATTTAATCAAATGATTATTTTTTATTAACAGTATAAAAAATATATGTTTATATTATGAGCAAAATATTTCACCGTTATAAGAGGCTAAATGTTGACTGGGATGAGATATGTGAGAGACGGTCAGAGGCGATGTTCGTTTCTCTCTGCTGGAGTACATCTGTAAGCATAGAAATGTGTCATTCTGCTGACCGTATTTTAAGTTTTTTTATAATAATTTTTTATTTACATGAAAGCCCAAACAAGAAGAAATATTTTTTCTTAAAAGCCAGAGCTACAAAACTTCTTTCTAGATGCTCGTCTGCAGGTTTGTATATTCACTTAAGGGGTTACACCCAATGACATTATTGCTTTATTTTATAGCTAAAATAAAATTAAAAATATAAAACACAGGCCGCAAAAAACTCTGTTATCAGTAGAATCATAAACTTATTCTTGCAATACGAGAATTCCCTTGGCATAGACTTATTCACAGACACAAAGTATATTCTTAGCAAAAACTTAAAATAATGAATTCACAAGCTTAAAACCAATGTACAGCGCACATTCACACAACACACACATATACACGATTAATAGATGTATGCAGCAGATATTATTAAAATGTTTTAATCTTTTTCTTTATAAAACATCTTGATGCATTGTAAGCTTCAATTTGAATAAATAAATTTAAAAAATAATAAAAATAGCTTTAAGTTCTAAGAATAATTTGAGTCATCACTCATTCAAAAATTGACTGAGTTATAGCAATTTGAAGCCAGCGTGGTAATTAATTAAGTAAAACAAATTACATTATTCTTTTGTGTTTTTCTCAAAACTTTTCAGACTCGTGGACATGATACACATAAAAAACTATACATATAAAACTGTGTTAAAATTTTGCACACATCTTTCTAATAAAATTATCTACGACGTAGCACACATTTTTATTATGAATTTTTAAATTAGATTTTTTAGAAAAAAAAATTAAAATTATTTTGAAACTGATCTCATTTGCACCAAAATAAAATAGTTTTTGATATGCTGCATCACACTCATAACATTATTTAACAAGAAAATAATTCACTTTTTCATTTCACTCAAACCCTGGCGACATGATTATCTCCATCGGCTATGCACGTTAGAGAAATGGACCTTTGCAGGACAGCACATAACTCCGACATTTTGAAATTTTAAAAATAATTTTTAATGAAAAATACTAAATGATAACAAATTTTATATGTGAAATAGTTACTATTAAAAAAGAATTTGAATGCGTTTTTTGATGACTCAAGGTGGTGGGTAGCCTTAACATATGAACATAAAATTTAAACACTATTTTAATACGAAAACAAAAAATTGCCGTGTCATAATTCAATATTCAAATAAATATTTACAAATATGCCAAGATATTTATTATGATAGCCTTTTATATGGCATTTTATAGACAATTTTGAATTTTCTCTTCAAAATCGTAAAGTATGAGAGCGAACCAAATAAATTACGAGGCTACAGTAGGATATGGCTTACTTGATGTGACGCAGGGCGCTGGTTCCGACTCCTGCCGGCAGCTTCCATGGCGGCAGGGAGTTCCAGCAGCCTCTGCATCTGTATTCCTTCCCCAGGTCCCATGTGCGAGATGTGATTGAAGTTGGATGGACCCGATATCAACTTGGATCTACGTTCAGATCTATAAAGGAAAAATACAAATTAATTATTAAGTAAAAAAAATCACTGTGTGCTTGACAGAAAATATAGTTTGTATTAGTATTTGTTCCCCTGAAGCGAGCAAGTAAATATAATAAGACAATTAAAATCATCTATTTACAAATTCAAATATAAAATGTTTTAAAACATTCACTTTTTCTAAGTATTTATTGCTCAGATGGCAAGGCTGAGAACGAAATCGAATGGAGCGATTGCGGGAAACAAAGAAAATGGTGCTCTGAATGTAATTGTGGCCAATAAAGGCAATTATGTGCAAAGGAAGCAAGACTAACGACACACAATGAAGTTCTGGTGCCAAATCTAATGTATGGAAGTGAAGCCCGGAATTGGCAAAAATCACCAAAGTAGACTGAATGCGGTAGAAATTTGGTCGCTGAAAAATCTTTGCACGATAGAGTAGCGAACGAACGAAATAGAAGTGAATGTAATGCTGGCTATAAAGTAATATATAGAACAAAGGAAGAATTGCTGAGATGGTTTGGTTATGTGATGACGGATGAGCGAGGAAAGGATGTTAAAGAAAATGTATGAGGCGAGTGTCGAAGGCAGCAGAAACAGAAGGGGTCAGCGGAAAATCTGGCATAACCAGATAAATCATGAATCTCTTAGAAGCTTCAACGACCAAAGAGCGTGTATGAGAATATGTATGAAAGTGCACAAGTAAAAGTGATGTGCTAGGACAGAAGAGTGTGGCATTCCATCCTCTCTGCCTACCCTTCTGGGAAACGTATGGTTAGTTTTAAAACCTTCAAAAAATTAAACAATGACTTGTAAATTTAATATTTTATAATATAACCGTATGCGTTTTTAGCATCTTGTAAATTTTACATTTTATAATAAAAACCATATGCGTTTTTAGCATCTTGTAAATTTAACATTTTATAATATAAACCATATGCGTTTTTAGCACCTTGTAAATTTAACATTTTATATAACCGTATGCGTTTTTAGCATCTTGTAAATTTAACATTTTATACAATATAAACCGTATGCGTTTTTAGCATCTTGTAAATTTAACATTTTATACAATATAAACCGTATGCGTTTTTAGCATCTTGTAAATTTAACATTTTATACAATATAACCGTATGCGTTTTTAGCATCTTGTAAATTTGATGTAATCTTAGCTTCAAGATCATAAGAAATCATATTTTATACATTCCAGCCTAACAGGAAAAGAAATCAAATTAAATCTGACCAACCCTGTCGCAGATGAATGCCTCACAACTGCCATATAAAAAAATCAGACAAAATAGGGTTGTCAAAAAAAAAAAAAAGAATTTTTTTATTATGTCAAAAATTTTAAACATCCAAAACATGTTGAAGGTTTGCAACATTTTGCAACCAAAACTTATTTTTATTTTTAATTTATAATTAATTATTTTTAAGTTATAAACGCGTGTCAAAGTTAAACTCCCCTATTCTCAGGATAGCAATAAAGAATAATAGTCGATACTGCTTTTATATCATTCGTTTTATAAACTTCGTCAATTTTGGCATTCGACAAATGTGTTGACATTTTTAGTAAAAACTTCACATGTACATCCCGTCTATTTTGTGTGTGATTAATATAACGACCTTATTATCCTGAAAACAAGAGAAAGAACGGTGTGGCATTTACAATTCTGAATATCATTGTAATACTTTAGATTATTAACAAAAACATAAGTTTGACACATTTTTAATACACAGATGTCATAGTTATAATTACAATGAATTCAAAATTTAACCTAACTGTACAAAATCTGTGTGGTAGTCAAAATGATGTACATTTATGCTGGGAGACAAGCGGATGGGATGGCTAGGATAAGAAAAGTACCTATGTTTTACCCAGGGTCCTAAAAATATTAACAACAAAGGAAAATTTTGAATGGATGGCATTCAATTTAATACGCCTCAAAAATTTGCTTTTGAGTTCACACTCTTAGTATCTGTCTATAAAAAATCTGAGTAAATTTTTTGCAAACTTGTCATTTATATTTGTTGTGCACATAGAGAAAAATAATCAATACAATATAATAAATACCTGGTGTACACAAACAAAAATAATGATAAACTTACAGAAGGCGACTACAAAGTTAGTGCTGTGTGAAACATGGTTTGTATATCGTAATCGGAAGTTTAATAATATAATATGAAAGATAGTATGTTTTAACCATCCTTGCTTAATACGTCTGTGAATCTGAAGGTTAACATAAATTAACCTCTTAAGTACAGAAATTAATTATAATCTATACATAGAGAATAAGGAAAAATTCTGTACGACTAGTATAAATACAGAATTAGCATAAAACCAAATTTTTTAAAAAGTGATTATTAAAGAACCTTTATATTATGTATTCCTTTTCATATTTATCTTTTTTTTTACATATAACTTTTATGACAAAAGGCATTTTTTTTAATGTATAACTTTTTAAATATTTAATGGAAAAACTTCAGTTTACTTATTAATCTATTTACTTTGGGAAAAATCCATTTATTTATCTTAATTATTTAGTTCCATACATATGCTGTGTGGGCTAATACATGATTTCAGTTAGACATATTGCATTCCATAATCTAGTCATTTAAAAGTTTTTATAAAAATGTTTAAACTTCTTTATATTCACTGTGATTTGAATTGTTTTTGGCAGGCTATCAAAGATTTTACATCACCTTTGTACTTCAGACAATTTTGTGAAGAGTTTTTCTTTTTCTTCTGAAGTCTTATTCTTCCTGATGATAAATCCATCAGGGTTATTAAAAAAAACTACCTCATATTGAATGAACCAGGAATGAGCAAAGATTGTAAAAAAAATAATCTTGAAAAATGAATAAATTACATAATTTTAATAAACTGTGAGATTAGTAGTGTCTTCCGTAAGAATATACTTTCTTGATAAATTTTTGAAATTCTGTATACATATTTTTTCATCATATATTTCAATAAAATGTTCAGATAACTTGGATTCTAATAAACCATGCTCTACAGAAGGGTTTCCCAAGGCAGCCTTGGAAAAATCCCGGTGTTTTGCATATATGTAATGTGTAATTTTAATAAAGTTAAATAAAAAAAAATATTTTATAAAATTAATGGACTTATAAATGAATCAAACACCATTTTCAAAATAATAAAGCAATGTGACGTACCACCTTTTGTCGCTGACTAATGTAACATAACTATTTTATTTTTATTTTTGCTATTAAATTGTTTTTATTTTAATGTTTCATATTTTTGTAATGAGTAAATTCTCGCGCTAAAAACGCACTAAGTACAAGGGTTCCGCTAAAAATATATTTTGGGAACCCTGTTTTACTGTAACACAAACCAAAAAAAAAAAAAAACATTTTAGCCGAGTCTCAAAGTGTTAACAAAACCTGTTTTGCTCTTTTGCTAACAAAACCTTCAGTTGAGAGACAACTGCGTAGTGCGACTGCTGGTACGAAAACATTATTTATTATCTGCAAATGATAAAAAAGTACTTTGGATTCAATATGAGGTAGTTGTTATCATAAAAATTTTCAAACAGTTTTTTTTAACAGAACCATGCATTCATTTTGAGAGATTTTCTTATAAAATTAGAGCATTGTTTTTTAAAAAGTGTTTATAAGTTCATCATTCAAAGTATTTTCCATCGCTAGCCACTACTTTTCCCGTCTATTGGCGAATACAGGTACCATGTCGGAAAAACAAAATGTCTTTTGAGGGTATCCATGGATCAACATATTTTTTGGTATCTTCATAAAAAGTGAAGTGTTACTCAGCCCATGCCCGGCCTATCCCATTATTTTGTACGCTTGGAATTGTCATAGTGTATCCACTTTTCATCGCCAGTGACAATACGGTGAAGAAAACCTTTTTGATTCTGCCGTTAGAGTAGCTGTTCACATATAATACTTGGCTTCAGTTTGTACGGACCCATATTCCTTGCTTTTGAATCGCTGTCAGTGCATGTAAGTGTCTAGAAATGTTTGAACGATCAACTCTCAATGATTCTGCAAGTTTATCTTCTGTTTGATATGTGTCTTCATCGAGTAACGCAACTCAATGTAAATCTTCCCGCAAATGCTCTTTTCTTGGTACGTAATACACACATTTAATGCTAAAAAAATCTGTTGTGTACACTTGGGCAAAATGACACATACTGAAAACCAACGCCACATGATAGTGCTTTGACATGAATATAGTATAGTACAAGTTATGCCCTCTCTTAGGAATCCCTCAAAATTAATGCACATTAATAATTTGGCCTCTACTTGAGAGCTTTTCTTTTCCTATTTGAAACTCGAGGTGTTATGGATATTTTATTCGTTTATATCAATAGTAGCCCATGGTTACATAATTCAATGTTTACAAAAATAGGCATGCAATTTTTTTCTTATTCTGATTATATTAAATTATTTTTGTGACTTATTTTGAAGATGTTTTTTTTTCTGTAATATATTACTTAATCATTTAGAAAAATACTGTATTATTTTATATAAAACTTTATTATATTATTATACAAGGTGTAAGAGAGCTAGTCCACAATACTTAACAGGTGGATTCCTGCCTTGATTATGAGTCGAAAATGTTCATGCAACCAATATTAAAGTTTGCATTTTTTTTCAATATTTCTGACTTACCCTAAATTCTTGTCTATAAGCCGGACTCGTATATAAGTCGTAGACCAAAAACCATAAGAATTTTAAAATAAAAATGTTATCGTAGATAAGCCAGACTCATGGATAAGCCGAACTTACTGTAACTAAGCCCCGTCGCATATTGAATCCAACTTGCAGCCACGCACGGTGCGTTTGCACGCTTTTTACAAACAAGATCGTCCACGAAATGTCATCTACGCATGCACGCGACCCGTTCGTGGCCACAGACTGGGTTCAATATGTGACGGGGCTAATAAGAAGGAGGAAGGTCAGTTTAAGAGATATTGGCGTCTCTCTTACTCCCCCGCATGGAACGATTGGAACGGTCAGAGTGCATTGTTTCTACTTTGGGCATTGCCGAGTTAACATGTGCGCGTAGCGATTGAATACATAACCTCTTAATTAAAAAGTGATTTAAATTGTGATACCTTGTTAAAATGAATTTAAATTGTGATGATGTAAAGAAGACTCGAAAATCTTATCCTAATCATCGAAAACTTGAAGCGGTGAGCTATGCCGAAGTGTATGGCAATGCAGCGGCGGCTAAAGAGTTCGGAACAGATGAGTCAAACATCCGGCGATGGAAAAAACAAAACATAAAGCAATGCACATAATTTTTTTAAAATAAAAATTAATTTTTAAAAATGTACAACTTTTTTTAATAAAATTGATTTTGTGTGTAAGCCGGACTCATGTATAAGCCGATATTCTATTTTTGCATTTTCACAACTTTTTTCTTAGATAAGCCGCGGCTTATAGACAAGAACTTAGGGTACATTACAGAAACATATATCTAATATGAAAAATTCATTCCCTTTAATACAAGTCAAATAAAATTATAAAAACCTTCCAATCCCAATCGGAAAACATTCCAATTGGAATTTTTTTCAATTTTTATTATTTTATTTAACTTTTAATGAGACAAATGAATTTTTCATAATCAATATAAGTTACTGTAATAGTACTTCAACATTTTGTAAAAAATAAGTCAGAAATATTGAAAAAAAAATGCAAACTTTAATACTGCATAACTCCATGACTATTGATATTGGGTCGTGGTTGCTTGAACATTTTTGACTCATAATCAAGGCAGGAATCCACCTGTAAAGTATTGTGGACTAGCTCTGTTACACCCTGTATATTATATTAAAGTATATTTATTGGAAGATAGGGCCCTTCCTTTGCTTGGATTCCTGCACAGCAGCAATTTAAAAAGTGCAAAAACTCTTAGCCCACCCTGTATTTACCATATGGTTTTTAGTAGGGATGGGTCGTCGACGTATTTACCGTCGACGAAACGAGACCGTCCACATTCGTCCATCGACGAGACGATCAACTAGTTGAATTCGTCAACTAGTTGACGCGTCAACTTCGTTACGCGGACGTTCTATCTAAATATCGGGACGATGGTCAACTGTCTACAGTTCGACGCGACGCTGCTCGACGGCTCAACCGTTGGTTATTTTTATTACGTTAATTTTTAAAATTTAAAGAAGTTCGAAGGAATATAGTTTCGGGGAAAGGGAAACCGCTACTTGTGCTTATATGTAAAAAGAAATATTTTATTATTTATTTGTTTACGCACATTATAGGCTTTTACATATTGTTTTATATACTTCTTTCTATATATAATAAAGAAAGAAGTAGGTATACACAACAATATCAGGTGTAAGCAGTAAAATATAAATATAAACTACATATATAAGCAGTGAAAGTATCGGGTATAAGCATTAAAATATGAGTATAAAAAATTAAAAATATAAAGTACAAAACAGTAATGTGTGTATAAAAAAATATATTAGGTACACATCATTACATGTGTACAGAGTTATTTGGAAAACATTAATAACCTCGCAGGACTATATTCCTGCCTTGATTATGAGTATTATTTTTTGTAAGACGTTGGACTATCACTACACTAACTCAAATCGATTAAGAAAAATTCATTCGTTTTAATACAAGTTAAATAAAATGATAAAAACCTTTACATTTATTTATTATCTATAAATTTATAAATAAATACATAATTTAAAAATACTTTACATTTGAGATGTTATCTAGAAATTTGTTGAAGAATACATCTTTCAAAATCAGGCTTTCACTTTGCGGTTACATTATTAATAAATAAATATGTCTGTATTATTTGTCAACTTTAGTTTAAGGCTCAATCTGAGAAAAGGATCATTGTTCCCGAAACATGTAAAAAACCAATAAAAAGTGGTGTAAACAAAATTATAATAGATTTATTTTTTTATCTATAAAGTTGAAAATAGATAATTTTTAATAAAAATTAATTAAACCTGAATTCAAGATTATATTACATATACAATAGATTATATTACATATACAATAGTTCAATAAAAAATAAAATAATTAAACAGAATTGTTTTATTTTATACAGCGTAAAATTGGGAATTCATCGAAACGTCGCACGTGCACATCGCAAAAATCAAGTAAAAAATAATGGATAATAGCTTATTAAGCCTATCTCTCCCTACGCATGCATTCAAATTTCAAATCTCTGTCATAGTTCGTGTACACAGATCTGCACTCTATGATCCTGTACTTTAGAGTTGAAATGAAATTACCCGTCGAGCCGTCTATGGCGTCTGCAAGTCGACAGCGAGAGATGAGAGAGAAATAAACGGAGACGTTTTGTCTTGCTCTCGCTCGTTGCTTTGCATTACGTTGAATCTTGAATCGTCCGCCGTCCACCGTCTACGAATTCAACTAGTCCGTGCGATAAACGTAAACCGTCGACGCGTCGATGCAACGTCAACGGTTGATTTCAACTTGTCCGTCCATTCAACGCCCATCCCTAGTTTTTAGCTACTATATTATACTTTTTATGCAAAAAAATTACTCTCTCAAAATCAAATAAAGATTAATTACATTAATTAATGATTGATTAATTAATCAAATTAGAATAGTATAATTGTCAAAGAGTAAAAAAAAAAATTTTCAGCCTGGTCCAACATGCTGAGGAGGAACTTAACCTGATGTTATTATAATTATTCCTGTTCACATGCAGCAGTGTAATGTTAAATTTTAGAAATTTTCCGGCAGATGTCACTGGCCTATTATATTGATTGATAGATGTTGGATCTTTTAAGTGTTTGTAGTGTATTCTGTGATTAGAATGTTAAATTTTTTACATGTTCATGTTCATAGATGAGACTTTGATCTCAGATCTCGATTAGAGATTTGTCAATAAAGGTTACGTTGATCTATCCTGAATACATGCGGCAATAAAACTCTTTAACCTTTGGAAATAGTTTTGGTCTAAACTATTCCCAAAGGTATTATGTATCTGAAATACCCCACACCTATTATTCCATATTGGAGAATTGCCTGGGTTAATGTGAAATAAGACGTTTTATACAAATGCTGTGTCCAAAATGACATTTCTCAGATTTAGAAATGAGTTTTATTTATGTACGTGTTGTATCTACTTAACGTTACATTAAAATGTTGTGTTCCGTACATTTGAAAGGCACCCAATTAGAGCCACTATTCAAATTTAATCATAAGAGTTTTTGTGTACATCTATCTCAAATTATTTTTTTCGTTTGACAGAATTTTATAAAAAATCATTATCTAAACATTATCTAGTGTTTTCTATCTCGATTGGATCCAGTGTTCACCATTTGCATTTGAAATTAATGAATTCAATCAGAAAACTTCAATATCTAGGACATGTGATGAGACATCCAGAGAAATACGAGATCTTGCATCTCATAAGGCAGGGAAAGATTGCCGGAAGTCGGGGCCCTGGAAGGAGGACTCCATGGCTGAAAAACTTGAGACAGTGGTTTGGAGCTGTTCTACTGTGGAGCTGTTCCGGGCCGCAGTAAACAAAGTCCGCATGGCCAACATGATAACCAACATCCGTTAAACAGACAGGGCAAGAGAAGAAGAAGAAGAAGAATCAGAAAGCTCTAAAATGTAAAAAACGTTTAGTTATTCACAATTATGAATAATAAGGTTTCTAATTGATTGAATTCATTAATTTCAAACTTGCCAAATTTAAAATGTCAAAATTGGCGACATTACAATGTTATACAACAACTGTCAGATACAGAAATAGCAATATTACTTAGTTCATAATACAGCCACATAATAGTTATTTTCTCTGCACCTATTGAATGTATACTTTTTCTTGAATGTATACTATGTAGTTCTCTCTATTTGAGACATATTGATTCACTTTTATTAACTATTTTTATTACCTATTTTTATCATTATTAACATTGAAATGGTTTGAAGAGTAAATGTTTTTTGTTGACTTCAAAGAAAAAAAAATTTCACATTATACATTCTTACCCCTTAAATGATATTTTTTTTATATATTACGATTATATTATATTATAGTATATTATATTGAAATATGTTTTATAATCATTAAAGGTCAATATTCCTGTGTTTCCTGTTGATTCTCTTGATGCAACCGTGTTGGTCCAGAAGCAGAAAAAAAAATAATAACCTAGACCAGTTCCAAGAAGTCATCGATCAGACAAATTTTGATTACAAAACTGTCACCTTGAAGAGCGAAAATATAAAATGCGGGAGTGAAAATCGCAAGCAACGCAAGAGGCCTGCGTGCGAAAAAGTTACACTTTTTAATGACCAATTATCAGAAGGCGTAAATAAAATAAAAAGCTTGTACACAAACTACACGAAAAGTAATGAATATTTGAGAAATGAACTGAAAAGGGCCGAAACTAAAAGGAAATATTTAGCTGACAGGCTGGAAAATACCACTCGCAGCGGATTATTTGTCGAGTTTTTGTCAGACGGTCCTATCTTCGATGTACAGCGTTCACCTGATGAGATACAAAGGTACGAGGCAGACAAATATGTCTGCATTACAAAAGACGAGCTGGCCGCCAAGAACAGCGAAATGGATATATCAAACGAATTGAAGTTTTTGAAGGATTCCCTTCTATTAATAGAACAACGACTGAGATCTGAACAGGACTGAACATCGAGGAGGAAAATTTTAACATCTCTCAATTTCAATATGTAATAATACATACGGATTTCAAATTATGCAACAAAATGATAGAACACTTATTCAATTTAATAAAAATCTATACAATGGAAACCTAATCTATTTGGAATGGTTTAAGGAGAACAAAATAAGAAATCAAAAAAAAATTTAATGTTACAACTCATATATTGGGAAGGAGCCAACATTTACAATATGACACCACTTGGATGACTTTTCAACTCTGAAATGTGCTTAGTTTTATCTTTTATATGAAATAAATTGAATGATAATGTAAACTGTTTTTAATTTTCAATATACATATTTGAATTTCTATAAATAATAAAATTCATAGCTTGCAAAAGAAGGAAATATAATTTGGTTTATACAAACTTGTTAAAGAAAGAGTTTAGAAGGTATTTTTACCAAAAAGAATATTTATACATTAGTAAAGTAGCAACAAAAAACATTTTCTTAATGAAATGCAGTACAAGATTTTTGTCTATGTGCCGGTTTTTGATCATTGGTAATGGTAATAGAACAAAAAGCATAGATTTTTAGGAAAATGGGTTGTTTGATTGTTGGAAAATGCAAAATCTATGCTCATACCACTGATAAAACACCTGCCCCAAAGTCTCAGCTACAACAGTCATAGCCGTAAAAAAATCGAGGAATTTGATATTTATTGGACCAAAATTCATTTTTATTAATTTTAATTAAACAACTTTGTATTAACCACTTAACTAGTAACTCTATGTCCACCAGTTTCGACACCACTGTATCTTTGGACGGACGCAAACTAACTGTCCATTACCTATTCTAGCAGATAAATCAATTTTTGAACGGGGCATGGCTACAGCTATGGTGGGGGTAATTGAGAAGTGGACGCCGAAATGGGGAATATGTCATATGAATTTGACGCGCAGAAGTAAAATATAAAATACCTCACTTTTAGCAGACATGCGGAAAGTCAATTGGAACGATGTTATAAAAAATATATATTTTTGATTTTTTGCAGATCTTCAATTTTGGTTATATGGTGAGGATATGTAGGACAGGAAATGTGAGCGTAAGAAGAGACAGATATATAAAATCTAGAATTCAGTACATTTGAAATTAGTAATCCTCGGTGACTGCATTTTAAAACATTTTTTTTTTTTGGATTCTTTTTTTTAAATGGAGGTATGAACACGGAATACACGCCACATCAATATTCTTACTATTCTCAAACATAGCTAAAATCCTGTGCCATGAAAATAGAACGAACTTGCTGGTGTCGTGGAATGGGGCTCGAACCATCGACCACCTGATCACTAGGCGAGCGTCATGATCACTACACCAACAAGCTACACAAGATATTGCTGCCTTTGCTTTTATACCCCAACATATAATGACATATAAATGTAACAAAGCTAGTCCACCATACTTTACAGGAAGATACCTGCCTAAGTTATGAGTAGTAAATGTTGCAACATCAAAGTCCATAATAGTTGTGGTGATAAGTGACTTCAAAGTTTGCATTTTTTCCAACATTTTTTATTAATCTTCTTTAGTTAACCAATCAAATCATTCACTTTAATGCATACATAATAAAGAGATGCTAAAGATGTTAAATAGAGCTGGGGACATTCCGGTAATTCTGTGTTGTATTTCTTAAAAAAAAGTCTTTGAATAAAATTTTGGTTTTTGGTATTTCATTTCACTGCCAATGAATCGGTGTTTATTGGACAAGAATAGACATTTGATTGGTTGATACACACACAAAATACAAATAAATGTAAAATGTGTATTTTTGTCCTGTTGACAGATAAAATAATTTGTGGTACACATATTTTCCACCAATTTTTCGAAATATTCATATTTATTTATTCATTCATTCACTCAGAATTCATAATCCCTCTGATTTAAACCAGATTTTAAATTAAATTCCAAGAAAAACACTCACACAACATTTTCTGAAATATGTGAAAGAATTTTAAGAAAATTCAGCAAAAATCAATCGATCGATTTTCAAGGTCTGAAATGGTTAGTAGTAGACTGATATCTTAGAGGCTTGCTACATAATATCCTAATATATATATACGTATCAAGCAATTATATGTCATTTGTCTAATAAACGCCAATTTATCAGTACTGAAATGAAATGAAATATACAGTGAATCAAAATTCATGGTCTGTAATTATGTGGAAAATGATTATCGTTATGCTTGAATGTGAATGTTAAAATAAAGGCATATTACATATAAATAATTATCAAATAATTGAGTTGAACAATGTTGAGTTTTTTATGGTTCGACTAAGAGAGACTTAAGAGTAGAAGTTGATATTTATTGTTTGTAATAGTAACAAAAATCTCAACTAAGAACGGAGTGAATATGGTAACTTTTCTTCAAACGCAGCATCAACTTTACAAATATAATTTTATTTCAAATGTGGTGTGTGTATAATATAAGAATAAATAAAAAATATTAATTTATGAGATAGCAAAAGCATTATTAAATGATTACGGGTTTTTCCCATCCTTGCGCAAGATATCTGAGCTCGAAAGGTCATCATCATAAATAAATTAACCTCTTCAATGTGGGCAAAAAGTGAGAAAGAGAAATATTAAAATTTTAAAATTATTTTTCAGTTTAATGCGCTTGAATTTGACATGGCCATTTAAATAATCCAGTCATTTGTCATTAATTTGCATTTTTGTAACAGATTATTTTATTATATTCTTATATTAAAAAAAACTTCTACAATCATTTCTATCAGTTCTTGGATAAGCTTCATCACAGTTTTCAAGAATAACTATTACCTTAGTATTTATCTTATTACCTAATCTAACGTGTGCTTTTTCACTTTTCTACACTTGTATAGTAGACAATATGTTGTAAATGCCATTGATTTAAAATACATATAGATGTTATTTGTAGGAAAAAATATTGACGCAAGCTTGGTCTAATTTATCAAAATCACAAACTAAATTAATATAATATATTAAACACACATGTCTCATGGCTAGCAGCATAATGTTCAAGGATAATAACTACTGCCTTGATAATGAGTCAAAAATGTTGCTTTTTTTTTCAATATTTCTGACTAGCTAATTGAAAGTTGAACTATTATTACAGTAATTTACATTGATTATGAATAACTCATTCGCTTCAATCAAATCAAATGATAAAAACCTTGTAAAAAATTCCATTTTCAATTTTTGCAAGGTTTTTTTGAGGCAAACAAAAAGTAAGAAATATTTGACTATGCGTGAGATGTCATTGGCTAATCAATATATTTATTTTTTACTTTTTACTTTTCCTCTTTTTAGATTTTTCTAACGATACTTTTTAATTCAATATCACAAATTAGCAAAATCAATTTACATATTACAATCAACTACAGTTGCCAGCAAACTTCTTGAAATTCTTTGGCGTAGTGGGGGAATGCGCAGAAGACAAAATTTGGGTCTCGGTGGAATGGTACATGCGCAAACTTCCCCCCACTGCGCCATAAAATTTCAAGATGTTTGCCGGCTACTGTACTAATTAACCATCATGCCATTTCACCGCAGAGATAGGCAGAGAGGATAGAATGCCACATTCTTCTATTTTGGCACACCACTTTTGCTTTGGCTGCATTCATACATTTGAAGCTTTTAACAGGGCCATTCAGCAGTCTTTCGCGGACGCCCTCTGTTCCGGCTGCCATCAATACTGACCTCATATATTTTCTTAAACATCCTTTTCCTAGCACATACGTTTCGCATAACCAAACCATCTCAGCGATCATTTCTTTATTCTGTCTACCATACAACAGCCAGCATAACATTCACTTCTAATTTGTTCATTCCTCACTCTGTCGACCAAAGATTTCCCACACATGCACCTCAGCGACCATATTCAGTCTACTTTCATTCCTTTTTTTCAATTCCAGACTTCACGTCGGCACTCCATTATACGCTAGTCTTGTTTCCTTGCAAATTATATGTTTTAATTTATAATATGATAATGAGTGCAACTATCCTATTGATAAACACTGATAAATATTTTAGTGCATTTTACGATTCACAAGGAAACTCTTTGAAACATTATACAGGGTGTACCAGAGCTAGCAGCAGAAACTTGGCCGGTAGATTCCTGACTATGTTATTAGTCTAAAATATTCAAGCAACCATGACCTAATAACAATAGTTATGGAGATATGCAATATCAAAGTTTGCATTTGTTTACAATATTTCTGACTTATTTTTTGCAAAAAAATGAACTATCATTACAGTAACTTATATCGATTATAAAAAATTCATTTGCTTGAATACAACTTAAATAAAATGATAAAAACCTTATGAAAAATAACTTTTTTCAATTTCTGCAAGGTGAATGAATTTTTCATAATCGACATAAGTTACTGTAATGATAGTTCAACTTTTTGCAAAAAATAAGTAAGAAATATTTTTTTAAAAAATGCAAACTTTGATATTGCGTATCTCCATAACTATTGATATTAGGCCATGGTTGCTCGAACATTTTAGACTCATAACATAGTCAGGAATCTACCTGCCAAGTTTCTGCTGCTAGCTGTGGTACACCCTGTATAAAAAAGATAAGACTTAAAATTTTTAGCCCAGCCCTAAAGTGTTAGTGGAACCAGTTTTGCAGATTCTCCTAGACACTGTCGCTGCAGATGTCAATGGAAACAAAAGGAATCTGTTTGCAATATTTTCCCTAACAGTTGATTTTAATTCTTTCAATTGAATTGCAGGTGTAATTATTACTTATTGTAATTAACTGTGAGGATAAGAGACTTTTGGATTCATTATGAGGTACTTTTTTCACTTTTGTCATATGGTTTTTATACAATTTGGAAATTCCAGCTTACTAACAACTTTTCAGGTTATTCAAATTAAAAAAGATCACACGCACATACTTAATTTACCTATTTCAAAGGTTCTCAGGATCAATATTTACCATTTGAAAAATATTATTATATAAAACTACACACCAATTTCATTCTAACAAACAAAAATGAATAAAGTCCTTTTATAACAAAAAATATATTTAAAATAATAAATTAATTTTGTTCTCATACACAAGACAAAATTGTTAGAATCCCTCGTATTTATGTTGTGTAAAAAAATAACATATAAATCACAACTTTAAAAACAAGCCATAACGAATACTGCACATGCTATTGGTTATTATTACCAACCAGAATTCTCATGGCCAAACTGTTATTCCCAACGCCATGTCGTGGCAAATATATTATAAATTTATTATTTTGAATTTTTTTACTGTAATGCGTGCACGCGTTTCAAGCGAATTTTGTAGAGAATACGATTGTGAGAGTGTTAGAAAGTACTATTTTGTGGTTGTTTTTGATTATAAGTAAAGTTTTACCGAAAAGTAATACCAACACCATGGTGGAATTTGTCAAAAATGTTTTACTTTTATAAGTCAAGGATCTACTGTAAGTCACACAAACTGTTTTTATTTTGACAATGAACTAGGCTCCCTACATGCTAAAAATGGAAAAGGAACTAAAAATGCGTGTCCGAATTAAAAGGGATTTGTTAAGTGCAATGTGTTTATTTAATATCTTATAAAATTATTATTTATGTTTTACGTGCCCTAACCATTTTTTTTTTTGCTATGTAGTCTTTTAATCATGTAAGTACAAGTAATCACGAAAAATAGTATTTTTACCATGTTTGTTTGTCCCACAAAGTCGTATACATATATAACTACTGAATAAAAAAATAAAAAAATTAGAATATTTGGAATGATGACCTGTCCACTAGATCAAGGATTTAACAAAAGTAGAAGAAGGAATATTTTAATAATTTACGCCATGTCACAGCACTGGTTTTGACACAGTGATTCTGAATCTTCTTTATTACTTCCGTTACTCAAATTATGGATGGAAATAGGGAGCTAATAAGAACAATAAATACCTTAATATATATCTCAGTTACCAAACATCAATAAAAATCTCAAATAACTGTACCAATGGCTAAAATAACAGCTTGAACACCGCTAGAGGTAAAGTTATATGACCGTTTCATGCTACAGTAATGCCACATAATTGACGTCAGTTGACGCATGCTGTCGGTTATGTACCTTGTGTGCGGTGTGTTGTTTTAAATTTAACGCAAATATATCACATTGATAATAATTATTATTAAACCATTTTTAAAACTTCATATTAGCAACAGATCCGTCAGTGGCCGACTGTATAGTGCCGTAAGTAAAAAAATCCACCTGTAACTCGTGTCTCCATCCTCCTATAATAATCTCCCTTTTTTTTACTTTATTTGAGAAATATTTGACTTATTTGCTACGCTGCACTCTCTAACCAAAATGTTTTCTCAGGTAATATTGGTCCGTTGAGATTGTATTTTTACTAAATCTGTTGACACTGGTATGTGGAGGTGACATATCAGTTAAAATATCATCACTATTGCCAATTCCGCCCTGAGCATTTGGAAGCTCTCCTTCTCACACACTTCTCCCGTATTCCGGGTTTATATAGATAAAAGTCTCTAAAGGTTTGATTGTCTTTTAATTAATATATATTTGCAGGTTACACTTACTATGTTTCCTCTTAAGTGTCGGGATGAAACAATCACATCAAGAAAACGTATGTCCGAGTATAAAGATCAGATCACTATATTACCAGCTCGACACCTTACGACAATTCCCCAATATGCAGCCAGAGTGGGTGAAACTCCAGAATGGACTAGCTTACTATACCCTGAATGGGAAAACATTTAATATTGAAAGGCGACAACAAGATGATGTAATTGTTTCTGATATTCCAGCCCCTTATACAACATCAATCGAGGATGAGCACGGAAATAAAGTGTTTCAAAGAGAATTCAATGCCTATGTTTACATAGCAAAATTTGACAGAGAATACCTACTAGTAACAGATGGACAAGAAAATAATTTCAAATTTGTTTTGGACCCAATTGAAGACCTAGTATTCATACTGAGTAGCTCTAATAATCAACCTTACGGAAAAATGTTTTGGTTTTCACTCAGAAGATATGAACCTGAAAATAATTCTATAGAAGCCAAACACGTGACAGACTTCAACGGCTCGCTGACGTCGATAGATCTCAATCCGAATACAGGAAACATCCTGGTAAGCGAAGAAAAGAATTCGATCGGGACTGTATATTTTATGAAGCAATTAAGAAAGAATCCGTGTGCAAATGAGGATACACCACCAGACGAGATCAAAGACGAATTACTAATAAATTTAACCAAACATACACTATTTGCTTATAGAGATGTTGTCTTGAAAAACGGAACTATTGTGTGTGGTGAAAATGAACAATATTCAGAATTAGACATGTATACTCGCAAGCCTAATGAGGGAACGGGAGCTTCCGGTAGAAAAATGTCTCTGGAAAGAAAAGCAAGAGCATGTCGAAAAGTCAAAAAGTTTCAAAGTTACCTAATAAGCAGCATGCTGACAATAAAAAATATATCATTTGAGGAAAAGAACAAGAATGAATATTTGAAAAATAAACTGGAGGTAACTAGGATTGAAATGCAAGACTTGGCTAATAAGCTTTATCGCCTCACTCAAACTGCATTATTTAATAAGGCAGTAACTGGTCCGTATTTCAACTCGCAGCGCTCTCCAGCAGAAGTACCGCAGTATGAGACGAGCAAATATGTTTGCATTATGAGAGATGAACTAATTAATAAACAAGATAAACTGAATATGCTTCAACATCTGAAGGTCCTTAAAGAATCTCTTCAAGTGACGGAGGAAGCTTTGAGGCTTACTGGATAAAGCGGGGGGGATAATTTAATTTTATTAATTAAAACAGAAGACATCAAAGAAATTAATTTCATAGAAAATAGATTTTATTTTATTTATTGCATCTTGTATGATTTGTAGAAGATTTCCTCCATATAAAAAAAACTGTTTCATAAATCTTGTTTTTTTTAAAATATGCGCAAAATGCATTCCTTTTTGTAAACTAAAGATATTTTTAGAGTTTTCTCTGTGTCGTGCCAACAGTGATTCCTTTATTTATTTGTTACAGTAAATTAATACAGATACAGAAGATAAATTAATCCGAGTTAAGTTAGTGTGGTTAATCATTTCCACTGTTGTGTTGTGGCATAAAGGATCCTTTCCTCGTTTCCAGCAACAACACGTCCTCTCAATAACTGCTGATTCGGAAGACTCCTCCTGAATCAGCAATGATTAGAAAGTTGAGCATGTACATGGTGCACAATATTTACTTCTGACAGTTTGTGAGAAAGCGATACATCAAGCGTGCGCAGTAGGAACACTGAAGCTAAGTTGTATATAATTATATATTAGGGGTACCCAGAAAAAAAAAAGTTTTTATAATTCAAAAGCATGTTTTCACCACAACAAATATTTTTCTTTTTCCCACCTTCCACATTCTTCCCATAGTTCAGGCAAGTTTGTAATTCCTTGTTTGTAAAAACTGACACTCTTTTTGTTACCTGGGGGTACCCAAAAATTATGAGGATATTTTAAAAAAAAAAAAGCGAAATGAAATATTTATCTGAAAAAATATTATGACATCAAAATATGAATAATATCATAAAAATATTGTGATAGGAAGGAATATTATGAAATAATTTTTTTATTTTGATTTATTTTGTAGAAATTAAAATCAGAATCAAATCAAAATCAGACTACTATTGAAGCAAATGAATTTTTAATTTCTGATATAAGTTACATTAACGATCCAACATTTAACAGAAAATAATTCAGAAATATTAAAAAAATAATATGTAAACTTTGAAGACGCTTATCTCCGTAACTATTAATAAATAATAACAAAAATGGATAATTTCTATAGCGCCATTTTCGTAAAAAAATCACCTCAAGGGCGCTTTACACTAACATCGTTTAGTCCTACACTAGTATTTAATTTGATGGAAAGGATTTTACAAAAATGTGCGTTTTAAGTCTTTTTTTAAAAACTGTTTCTGATGCACTGTTCCTTATTAGGGAGGGAAGAGAGTTCCATGCCTTTGGGCCTGCCACCGCAAATACATTATATTAGGTCCTTACATATGAAATTGGCGTTTTGCCGTACTGGCAAATTTGATCTCAAATATCTTCTCTTTGGTTAGGAATTCCAAATCCAAATTTATACAGCTATTTACTCATGTATTTGTGTTTTGAAAATTATAATTCATTTGTTTTTTCCTCAATTGTTTTTTCTTTGCGTCACTCAGTTTACAAAATGAAAAACTTGAAATATCGCGTTATTTACGAGTACGAGTTCCACCGTGGCACCAGTGCTGCAGAAACGGCTCGAAGGATTAATGATGTGTATGGCGACGGTGCCGCAAAAGAAAACACAGTGCGTTTTTGGTTCCAACGTTTTCTTTCTGGAAATATCGACCTGCAGAACAAGCCCCGTGGACGGCCGGAGACCAAAGTTGATAATGAAGAATTGAAGGCTATTGTGGAAGCGGATCCATCACAAACCACATCCGAGTTAGCTGCAGGCTGCGGTGTTAGTGATAAAACTGTTTTAATCCACTTGAAGCAAATTGGTAAGGTGAAAAAGCTTGAAAGGTGGGTACCTCACGAATTGAGTGAAGCAAATCAACAAACGCGCGTTGACTGCTGCGTTGCATTACTCAACCGGCACAATAATGAAGGGATTTTAAATCGAATCATTACCTGTGATGAAAAGTGGATCCTGTACGATAATCGGAAGCGCTCATCGCAATGGCTGAACCCTGCCGAACCAGCCAAACCATGCCCCAAGCGAAAATTGACTCCAAAAAAGTTACTTGTGAGCGTTTGGTGGACTAGTGCTGGTGTCGTTCACTACAGCTTTCTTAAATCTGGCCAGACGATTACGGCAGATGTCTATTGTCAGCAACTGCAAACCATGATGGAAAAGCTAGCTGCTAAACAACCGAGGCTGGTTAATCGCTCTAGGCCACTGCTGCTTCATGATAACGCTAGACCACACACTGCACAACAGACGGCTACCAAATTAGAGGAGCTTCAATTGGAATGTCTAAGACATCCACCGTACTCTCCGGACCTTGCCCCAACAGATTACCATTTTTTAGAAATTTGGATAACTTCTTGCAAAGGAAAAAATTCAACTCCGATGGGGCAGTCCAAACCGCCTTCAAAGATTTTATTGATTCCCGTCCGAATGGTTTTTTTAGTAAAGGGATCGATGAACTACCTATGAGATGGCAAAAGTGCATAGATAGCAATGGTACATACTTTGATTAAATAAATATATTATAATAAAAAAAAATCGGCTTTATGTTCCTCCCATACTAAACGCCAATTTCATATGTAAGAACCTAATATATTATATATTACAATATTGCTGCTTGAACATTTTCGACTCATAATTTAAGCATCAATCTGCGTGTAAAGTATTGTGGACTAGCTCTGTTACACCCTGTATATGTAATTATGTACTGTTATTGTAATTATGTACACATAATTTACCTCAAAATTTACTGATTCCGTTTCAATTTCATACTAACCAATACCAAAATTACTCACAATAGCACGCTTAAAAAAGAAAAACAATTCTGCATACAAATTGACAAAATGTCAAGGTAGACCAGCAATTTTATACTATTCTTCGTATTTTTGGTTATGTTAGCAATGATGAACAAAACCGTTAAAATGGCCGTGTACAAAATATTCAATACCTTTTTGAATGTTATGTTGATTGAAATTTATCTTGAATTTTATAATGAATTGAATGTTGTCTGAGAACACGGAATAATAAACTGGTACGATGCATAAAAATTAACCAAGTATGATTATTTATTTTTTACGCTTCAACAGGCCAAGAGGCCCAATTACAGAAGCTAAACGCATCACAAAATACCTGAGCTTGAGTACCTCACATAGACTGATTGTGACCTCACCGGGAATCAAACCCGGAACCCTCGGTGTGAAAACCAGTGCCAAGCCCACTGGGCCACGTGGGCTGCATTAATACTTCTAATCTAATAATTAAATATTTATCTATCTATATCTAAAATCTATCTAAATAGAAAATATCTAAAAATAATCTCATAATTAAAAATTAAGTCAAATAAATTCAAATTTATATATCAGAACAACAAAGCAGTGTTGAATTTTAAAAAACACAAATTTCCACGCAAATCGTGAAAGATTCACAAGATATAAGTCGAGGATCAAAAATGCAAAAAAAATAAGCAGGCTTTGGAGGATCGAAATATCAGAAAAAAACTGATAAAAAAGGTACAAAAAAATAGATGTTTTCTTAAATGAAGAAGAAATTTTATAAAAACAAAGTTTATTTGTTAAACTAAAATTTATTCTCCGTCGATAGATGGGACCTGCTTCCATTCTTCTAGTGAGTTTTTGATTCCTGGTTTATACAGTAAAACCCCGTTAATTCGAACCCAGATAATTCGAAATTCGCCATAATTCGATATTTTTAAAACCCACAAGTCCCAAAATGCTAATTTCGTAGTAGATTAACCCCGGTAATTCATAATTCGAAATCATTTATAGCTCCTTGCGCCATAAATCAATACATTTTAGTTCACTTAATTCGAATTTTTTTTTTAAATTTGACGAAATAGAAAAAAGTATTTCGATTTTTTTCACAAGTGAGGACGACAGATGATATGTCTATTTTGGATACTTTAGTAATAGAAATGTGGCGGTCTTTGTATTAGCATAATAAATATCGCATTTTCCAAATGATTTCTTGAAATATGCAAAAATGCAGACTTTTTCACAAAATTAATAATTTTCTGCGTGAATTTTACGATTTTTGGCAAATTTCGCAATCGCATTACGATTTTTGATTTTTCGAAATAATTTTTAGTCCCTTGCGACGTAAATCAATACATTTTAGTTCACAAAATTCGTTTCTTTTTAAATTCGATGAAATTTCAATTTCAATTCAATTTTTTCGCAAGTGAGAACAACAAATTTAAATTTTAGTAATATAAATGTCGCGGTCTTTGTATTAGCTTAATAAATATTGCGTTTTCAAATTGATTTCAAATTTGCAAGAATACATACGTTTTTCACTAAATTAATGACATTTTTCACGAGTTTTACGATTTTTGGTGAATTTCGCAATTGTGTTGCAATTTTAAATTTCTTTTTTGTACCTTGAATTTCGAATTAATGGAGTTCCGCGTAATTCGAAATGTTTTTTTTGGGTCCCCTGAATTTTGAATTAACGAGGTTTTACCGTATTATGAAAACTCACACGCTTTGACGCAAAATACTCTGTCAGGGCCATTTTTATTTCAATTTTTTTTCCATTTAAACAATGCTAAATAGATCTAATCTAAAGCCATGTATTCATTCACTAGGGGACAAATCGCGAAACATTCCGCTCGGCGTGTCGCATCAACATCTACGCTCATGTTTCGGGGACAATGACGCGGCCATTTGACGTGTACACACCGGGACTCGCATATCTTGTCGCGGAAATGTCACCCGATGAGCTTATGTTGACAGCTGCGGTATCTCATTTGGCGAAAACGGGGTTCCGCGCAATTCGAAATGTTTTTTTGGGTCGCAATTTCAAATAAACGAGGTTTTACTGTAGTAAATTGAATATTATTAAAAACAAGGTCCTTTTTGCAAATAATTATTGTTTTCCAGATGTCGCGGAAATATAACGCCCTATGAGGTTATGATGATAGCCGCGTATCTGTTTATGTTAATGAGTTTATCGAAAAGTAAGAGGAGAATGCGAAATTATTTACTGCAAAGAGAAAGAAGGACGGACATTCTATGCGATCTTCGATCGATACAGCTCGATGAGTTCAAGAACGATTTCGTTTCCCCGCTTTGTCATCTTGACAGATACAGCGCATGCGTATTCACTTGTAAACATACCACGTGGTACGCTCCGCGGAATGTTGCAGTGAGTACGCTCGGGTACCGTGCGCGTGGCAACGTTGCCACGGCACGTAGAAATGCCGCGCTATGTTGTGCGCGAGGTCGCGGAACAGTGCACGATGTTGCAACGTCACGTAGACTCTATGCCGCGCGTGCTGTTGAGGGACAATTTGTCCCCTAGTGAATACATGGCTTAAAGGTGCTATATCAGGGCTGTTACATAGAAAGTGAATCACAATTCTCTTCCTGGTGCATCAAATTAATCTCGCGCGATTTTTGTTTGTAGATTGCCATTATGTTCCATACTTTAATTTGTAGCTAATTTTTTTAATTAACATCTCTGGATTGACCTCAATTTCTGGCATTTTAGCACAAATACATTTGGTTTTATGTGTTGAGATGTTTGAACTAGTACATATCTCGGCGGCCCTAGTAGCAGAGCGTGCATCTGTAGGTGTCAAGCTCTATCGCGGAAGATAGCTCGGGAACCGGTTGACTTTTCTGAGCATCTCGGTAACATCGAAAATAAAAAGAACGGGATTTTTTTGATTGACTAGGATTCGGATATTATTACTGCGGCCAGAAGAAGGAAGACGGCAGATTTCTTCACTCAGAGACAGGCGGCATCCCATTCGATCAAAGGTAAGTCGTAGATTTTCTACTTGGATCGAACTAAATTTTAAATCAAGGAAAGCCAAAAACACAGCTATCGAAATTAATAATTGAAGGCGTAAAGAACAGCAATACAATCTTCACTTACAATTTTAGGTGTTCCACTTCAAGATTTTAAGTTTTTTTTGCGTCGATGAACAATCAAAATGTGATCCATTCAGATGTCTGGTTGCTGTGATTGCTCAATTTTTTTGTAAAACTCATAAAATATAACTAAAAAAATTTTTTTGTGAAAATATCCCTCCATTGTGAATGTTTTTTGTTTTGGGTGTAGAATATGTTCGAAGAGAATGAAAAAAGTACTTTTGACAAAAAGACATGTAATCAAGACGACAAGCAAGGCACAAGTGACCGACAAAAATAGTCAATTAAAAAAGTAACCCATAAAAACCAAGTTTTTACAATATTCCCTTTCTCATTTTCGGGTTTCGTGTCTACCACATGCGTCGGAATCTCCGTACAACTTATATGAAAAAACCATTAAAAATTTGAAAAATCCAAAATTATACTATAATTATATTTTTTTAACGAAAATTTGACAAATCTTCTTGATCGTCGCCAAAAGTCTACTTGCAAAGTTTCAGCTCCATTGGATCACGGGAAAAGGGTTAAAAATCGATCCAAAGTTTTTTTGTCAAGCAAGCAGATACCACGAGTTAATATAAAGGGAGTAAAAAAGATACATTTTTTGGGTACACCTAACATAATACTCTAATTCGGAAGGGGGTATGGAGTATAACTAACTATATTCACATAAGGTTGAAGCAGGATGCTCTCCATTTACAGGAGTATATCAGTAAAACCCCATTAATTCGAACTCCGATAAATCGAAATTCGCCATAATTTGAAAATTTTCAAACCCACAAGTCCCAAAATGTTAATTTCATGGTAGATTAACCTCGATAATTCGAAAACTCAAGTAATTCATAATTTGAAATAATTTTTAGTCTTGCGCCATAAATCAATACATTTTTGGTACTTCAGCAATCGATATGGTGTAATCCAATGTTGTAATCATGGTGTTAGCATAATAAATATTGCATTTATGAAATGATTTCTTGAAATATGCAAAAACACAGACTTTTTTCACAAAATTAATGGCTTTTTTCATGTGTTACGATTTTTGGCAATTTTCGCAATCGCCATATTTTTTTGCACCTTTAATTTCGAATTAACGAGGTCCCCCGCACAATCTGAAGTGTTTTTTTGGATCCCTCGAATTTCGAATCAACGAAGTTCTACTGTATACCTAATTTTCTAACAATTGGCAACAGTCGTAGTGTTGAATATGCGGGAATAAGGTACACAAATTACTTGGATTTCATATTTCCATCTTTGAAATTTGAATATGTATATGTTACAGTGAATCTGTTTTTCTAGTGAGTCCATCATTCACTGGCATTTTAGAGAAATTATATTCAAGGTCATTCTTATCATATTCAAAGAGTTTTTCACCAATAGAAATGAATACAATATTTTAACTTCTACTTACTAGTGAATTTATTGGTTTCCGAACTGTCAAAAATTAAATTTGACAAGTCTGAAATCCGTTTCCGTAAAAATCTATGCTTTTAAACGAACTTTTATTTATCCAAATTGAAACAACCGGGCCTTGAATAACAATTTAATAAGTTATTGCGTGAACAAGGTTCTTACTGCATTATTAATTTCTTCTGTGCATATCAACATTATGTAGGTAACGGATATTATTAAAATAGTCATTTTGAAGTGTTGAAAGTTGAAAGTTTCGGCTGCACCAATTCTTCATTATATGATTTTATAACAAGATTCTAATGGCACATGGACCTTGTTTTTCAAAATTTATTTTGCGTTTTGTGTCTCATTCTACACTAGTCTAGTCCAAAGTCACCACAAAGCGACAGTATTTCTAATTTTTATCCTTTGAGCGATAGCATATTCTCTATTCTGTGGCGATAGTTCTGTTTCTCGAACTGTCACACTTCTGGACTGGATTAGTTTAGGTAGGTAACTAAAACGTAATATATTTTTAAAATTTTAATCGCGAACACTTACGAAATTCTGATCATCTTATAATTCAAAAGACAGTCGATTAAACTCATAAAAATGATACGGTGCGAGCAAGCTTCACGTCTGTCACCGACGTCGAGCCGAGTAAGTTTGCGAACTTAAAAACCGCGCACTTTATGTTGTACGTCTACCACCCGTGCTTACACGTGCGCAAACAAGAAACGCAAACGACATTAGACACATTTTTGATAAAAAGATAGAAAATTGGAAATGCGGAAGAATCTGAATGAATTCAAACGTAAATGATGACTTAGAATCTCTTTGATTTTTGTATTTTTCGCATCGAGTGTTTGTTACTTGACGCACTTTTAAAGGTTCATTTAAAATTAATAATACCGGGTGTATGTTTATTTATGTTTCTATATTTGTAAGAAATAAACTTTTGTTGTATTGTTATAAAAAAAACATATTTAATAAACTTAATTGACAAAATACATATTCATTAATAAAAATTTTCCCTTAACCCCCCAATATTTACATGGTGACATAACCTCGTTTTGTTCCGGCAGTCGTCAGATATCATAAAAAACCCGAGTGCGCGATCTTTCAGCCGACACCTTACTTCGCGATTCGTATTCGTTTTGCGGTGCCGCTGTCCTATTTTAATTTAGGAGTTAAAATAGGACCGCAAAATGAATAAAAATCGCCTAGTGAAGTGCCGCCTTTATACTTTCTACGCTTTAAGAATTACGTGTACAAATTGATAGTTTCACCGATATATTGTCTATGCTTTGAGTAATGCGTGCATTCGTAAACAAAATATATTTTCACGGATAATGTGTAGTGAATCTGAAAATTCGTTGATTTAGATGTTTTCACTGCCCAGACTCTGCCCGACCGGGAAAAGTACATTTCTACTAGTGAAAGTGTAGTCTCACTAAAAATGCAAATTCGCTGTAACATATATAAATTGAGTCTCACTAAAAATGCAAATTCGCTGTAACATATATAAATTGTACAATCACATTAACACAGCAGAGCTAAAAAAATTTTTTGTAAAAGCTTACAGTCTGTGGTGTGCACTGGACGATGCCGCATGATCTCGGATGGAGAACCTTCTTCGAGGTCTGCCTCCTCTGGCAGATTCCGCCCCTTCCCTCACTGTGCCGGGGATCTGGACATTCAGTTCATCCGCTGAAAAAGACAAACATTAGTAAAAAAAATTCAATGAAAAATACTACAATCAATGACAGTTACAATAAAACCTCATTATAACAAACCCTGCTAGATCGAAAAATGACATAGGTACATCAAAAAAAATTTCAACACCTATCCCCTACCATAAATTTATCATACAAAAATGCATTTATATGGAGAAATATCATTAATACATATAACAATATATCCAGTATAATGCATAAAAAAAATGTGCCTCTATTCACATACACAGAAATTATACTTAAAAAATTATGCATTAGTGACTTCAAAGTATTGTGTAGTAAAAATCTACACTGATATTATCAATTATTTTATCAAGTTTTATGAAAAGAATTAAAACTCATACTTACAGAAACTTTACCTCAAATATTTGAAATAATTGGGGCAAACAAAAACTATTTTTAAAAAACGACAAAACATTTGTGAACTCGCGTGTAAACAGAATCTGACAGATGACAATAATTCAATAGGATGCACGCGCATTTCTAAATGTACTAAAATTTCCCTTTAACAACTAACTTTATGGTCTCGCATTTCCGCTATATGCTCCATTACAATAAAAAAAATTACGCTTGAATGCGTGAAAAGAAATATAACTTCAAAAAATATTGCTTCGTACTCTAACCAAAATGTAGAAGTTTCATTACCAACGGCGACATCTATATACTGTTGCGTGGGAATTACAAATTTCAACCACAGATGGCGATGTTCTATCTTATTGTAAAAGGTGCAAAACCATTGAAATAAATATTCTGAAAAATATTTGGTCTTGAGTGCAAATCATCATAAATCGAGGACCAACCTGTATTGCAAAAATGTGAAAAAAAAAAAACGTTGCCACAGTGGAAAATGAAGCTTTAAAAAAAATTATCTTCTATGATTGCCTAGATAAAATAAAAATATATTAGCACAGTCAGAGGCCAATTGGAATTACCTCTTCTATTGCTAGATATGTATATGATGTGCGGCTGATCATCCAGCGTGCAGAGGCAGACAGAGCCCGCAGAGTTGAGCGGGCGGGCGCCGCGCAGGTTGAGTGTCTGCACCCACTCCCCAGCCTGGCAGTCAAACACATCGACGTGCGTGGCGGAGAACACCATCAGATGACCATCATTGTAGGCTGCCGGAGAATGATACATTCAATACAAACTTATAATTTTAAAAATATGTACAAGAAACGACCGTAATAAAGTGGCATCCTAAGACAGGAAAATTTGGATCTTGGCATTAAAAAAATTAAATATTATATTTTATTATTTTCCAGGGGCATACAATTTTTTAAGCTATAACAATTTTTCACATTCCTTTTATTTGTTACATGCTTTGAAGGAAATGATTTTGCATAATATTTTTGTCAAAAAGAGGTATTCATAATACATAAATTGATTACAATATTGTAACGAGCTGTTCGTTGACATTTGACAGTTCCTAGAAAAGTGTCACATGCGCAGAACGGCAGGCCGGTATGCCCAGTGGTTGAAATAAGAACTAACATGATTAATAAATAGGGAAGAAATGGAAGGGTTCTTACCCGAGTAGAAAAACAAAAGAGAGCTGTTCTTTTGTGTTTGAATAAAAAATAGCAGTAGTATTGCGTTGCGAGCGATTGTAAAATGTTAGAGATAATGTACAAGCGATAATAAAAGATTTATTTTACGAGTTGTGCCATTTCATTTTTCGAGCGAGCCACGCCACGTAACAATATTATACCCATAGTATAATGACTAAAATATGATTAACTACCAGCAATTATTGCTAACACAGAGTATAAAAATTTACAAAGATGAACTAAACCCCTTCTTTATGAAAGGGGTTTGGGTCACCACAAAAGAATGTCCCCCCTCGCATATTTTTAGGATACATTTATACCACGTTTGTCTTAATTCTTGCATAATTAAATCTCCTAAACGTAATTAAGTATTTTTTACAGTATTTGATTTTTTTTAAATTTCGTTCCAAACCGAGTCTTTTCAATTAAAAATATATTTTTGTAACATAGTCCGATTTATTATAAAAAGACACTATAATTTTTAAGCGTATTTAGTTTCATCTTTTCATAAGTTTAAAAATTTATAATCCCGTAGTAATTTTTAAACAAGTCAAACCTATTGGAACTAGAGTGTGTACCAAGAAATTTATGTTAGTACATATTTATATATTTTGGTGGTCTGAGGCTACTAATAATTTTCTGATTAGAGCATGCCAACAGCTCCATATGCCCTGTGATTGATTAAAAACAGAACAAGATTGGTTGAAAATGACCTATCAAAAATGTCTATCAAACCTCCCAAAAAACCAAAAATTGTGTACTTAGGTCACATAAAGCTGATGAATTTTTTGATATCCACACTTTTTACTATTTTTATATCACATAAAACATTAAAACAGGAAAAAGGAGTAAAACCGCTCATTAGAATACCACGAAATGCTTTTAATGCAACAATTAAAAGGAATCAAGAATATACAAAAAGTGTCCACAAATAATGTCACTGACGCATTAGATTTTAATTTTTATTGGGAAAATGTTAAAACTAACAATTTTGATTAATAACAAGGGTCTAACTTTTAAATAAGAGTTTAAATTACCGTGGTAAGTGGGCACGGCGGGGTACATGAGTTCCCGGTCACGAGCTTTGAGCCCCCTCCGCGTCGCGTATACGGCCAGCGTGTGGAAAGCCAGCAGACACTCGCCGCGCGCTAGCTGAACAGCCCGGAGAGGCACGGCTCCCGAGTAGCCCAGGAATACTTGCACCTGGTTGTCGGGGTGCACCAATGCTGCGAGGAAAGTTTAAATAATTACACTTCTAGTCATCACTAGTCTTAAGTTTCTATAAAATATATTTGATAAACTGATAAAATTCTGTTTGTTATCATTTAAGAGGTACTAAAGCAAAGGCAAAAAGTTTTGAATGCAGTCACCGAGGATTATTAATTGAGAATGTACTGAATATGAGATTTTATAGGAAATATAGCTCTATCCTTTCCAAAATCATGTTTCCAAAACCAATTCTAAATGTAATAAGCGAAGGCAGCAATATCAATTTAACCAATCAATCAATTTAATCAGGGATTGTATTGAGGATGTGCCACATGACAAAATGGCCGCTTCATACTAAACTGAGGTTGATGTCAATTCTAGACTGAAACATCATAGCAAAGACTGCAATATTCAATCATGTAAATAGCAAAAGTAGCAAAGTCCGCTATTTGGTAACCAACAAAATAATATTCGTATTTAAAAGATAAATATTTATTTATACACTTGTATAGGAGGAAAACTGGAGCATTCGTTTTTCAAAACTTATTTCCAATAAGATGTAGGTTTCATAGATTCCAGAGAATTTCCTTTAGTAGTGGCAGGTTTTTTTAATTTATCTCAGGAGCGCCTCATTGGGATATTGCTGCCTTTACTTTAATACGCCTCATTTATAAATTCAAATTATAACACTCTGCATTTGCCAAACTGTTTTAAAACATCTCATGCTTCGATTCGGCAATTGGGTAGAATAGTTATAATATTAAAAAATAATTGAATTTATTTTTGATAACCCTAAATTCTATTTTAGTAAACTAGAACTAACCCAGATTAAATAATTTATAAAAATATTCCAGACATTGATAGTGTACTCACAAACTGGAACATGTTCCCCAGTGAGCGAGTACCGACTGAAGCCCCCCTGGTAGCCGACTATGAGTGACCCTTCTTGGACTTGGAGTGTGAGCGCGGCGCACGGCAACGCAAGTTCTCTAAGGCGTTTATGACGTGTCCGTGTGCGTGTGATCTCGTACACTATTATTTGTGATGCATTCTGTTAAAAAGAATTTCATTCATGAACTATGTGTACAAATTACAGTAGAGCCTCGTTATTTAAAAATTCAAGGGACTCGGAAAAATATTTCGAATTATGCAGAACCCCGTTAATTCAAAAATTTAAAAGAAAATTCAAGGTACAAAAAAAATCACAATGCAATTGAGAAATTCGCCAAAAATCATAAAACTTATGAAAAAAGTCATTAATTTTATGTAAAATGTCTGCATTTTTGCATATTTCAAGAAATCATTTTAAAAACGCAAAATTTATTATGCTAATACAAAGTACCCTAAGATAAAGTAGTAAATACATTGAGATATTTGTTATTCTCATATGTGAAAAAAATTTAAATTTTTTTTTTCGAATTTTGTGAACAAAAATGTATTGATTTATGGCGCAAAGGGTTAAAAATTATTTCGAATTACGAATTACCAGGGTTTTCTAATTATGGTGGTTAATCTACTACGAAATTAACATTTTGGGACTTGTGGGTATGAAAAATTTCGAACTATGGTGAATTTTGAATTATCGTGGTTCGAACTAACGGGGTTTTACTGTATTAATTATACTGAGGGTAGAAAGCCAAAAGGGCGTTAGTGATTATTTTGAACTTTACAGGAGAGCAAAAGAAAGTTCTGTCAATCTGATTTTATCAATGTTTCTTTTATTATTAAACGATTTCCATATTTGTTAATTCAAAACACAAATGGAAATTGTTTAATAATAAAATAAATATTTGCCAAATCAGATTGACAAAACATTATTTTGCTCTCCTGTAAAGTTTGAAATAATCACTAACATCCTTTCGGCTTTCTACCCTCGATATCCAATGGTAAATATGTACATATGTATTATATTTTCTGCTATTTAAATAAAGAATTTAAACATTAATCAAGAGGTACGTTCCTACAGCAGGTACCCCTACACCTAGTTACAAAATACAGAATGAATAAAAAAAGTATTGTTCATTTTCCTAATAAATTTCACTCTTCCTTCAAGAATATAACTAAAAATTAAAATTATGATTTTTTTTATAATCTTGTTAGGTACAAAGACTTACTTTGGATATTCCATCAGAGTGGAGAATATTATGAGACGATAAGAATAGGGCTAAAATAAGAGTATTCATCAATCGCCCTTCTGACCTACGAGTCTTATGAAATATTATTTTAATTAAAAATATTTACCTGTCTCTTAAGAGCGACTACGAGGCAATAGACACCGGGCTGGAAGCAACCAGTAGCCAGGGTGACACAGCCCTTGGTCTCCGGCACCTTGATCCACTCCACGTCGGGACTTTCCAACGCTCGAATTGGCACCAGGCGCACCTGACGATGCTTCCCCGATAGCACCACTGGAGAGAATGGAAATAATTTCATAATAAATAATATTATTCATTCTCTAACTATCAAAACTTAAGTTAAACAAAGACCGGTTGTTTAATGAGTAGTAATAGTAAAAGTTAAGAAAAAACATAGATTTTTGAGAAAACGGGTGGTGTAATTGATGGAAAATCCAAAAATCTATGCTTTTTTCTTAACATCTACTATTACTTAACATCTATATATTGATCAAACATCGCTCCTAAGGATGAGAACCAATTATGAAAGTTTCTCATAGCAATTTATTTTGAAGCCCAAAAAAAAAATTTTTAATTTGGTATTACTAAAATTTCTAACATCTGTCAATGCATTCGAGATAATAACCTAAAATATAAATTCAACATAAAAGTCAAAGTTGTTACTTCCTTCTAATTGATAATTAACACTGTAATGTTTATTATTGTTTAATTAAAATCCCATATAATTAATATGAAGCATGCATGTAAAATTCAGTTTTGACATCTTTGCAAAAGGGCATCATGAATAGTTTAAGGCCGCTGTTCGTTTGCTACTTAATTGATTGCACATTATAAATATAATTTGTACAATAACTATGATAGTAATCTACAATGTTGAACCCCGAAAACTACATATATATATATATATATATATATATATAGAGAGAGATTTTAATATTGACAATTCACTTTCAAAATATTGAAAGAAAATTTGCTATAGAAAGTACCTAGAAGTTGTTCCTCAGGTATGTACTCCATGCGGTGTATTCTTTTGGAGTCGGGAGCCGGGCAGCGGGTGATCTCTCCACATTCCAGATCCACGCAGGACAGCCCTTCTTCACCGCCCAGCGCTAGTCGCTCAGAATCTACCACACAGGCAGCCAGTGCACCGCGAATTCCACCAGCGGCCCCTTCCAGTATAGTACGGACCCGGAACACCTGACAACGGAATATTTTATAACTTTTTTTAGGTTATTATAGAGGTTCATGGTTTCTTAATAGGCTAGTGTTACGAAATTGTAAAGATGAGAAAGTTAGTTCTATTTTCATAGTACAAGTGCATAAACCTTTAGAATGCATTTTATTCTTTTTGAAATTTAAAGATGTTGCACATAAAAATGTTCACGGGTGATTCGGAGCCAACTTCACGTTGCTGGACGTTTAATCATGAATATCCTTGAGAACTTCTTGCATAACTAAGGTAGACAATACTACGAGTAACACGTGAATTATCGATATGACAATACTATGAATAGCATGTGAATTATCGATATGACAATACTATGAATAGCACATAAATTATCAATATGACAATACTATGAGTAGCACATAAATTATCAATATTACAATACTATGAGTAGCACATAAATTATCTACGTGACTAGGGAATGCAATCCCGAGTCGGGATTTCTCTTTCGGGATCCCTCGAAATTAGAATTTACAATCCCGCGAGATCCCTACGGATCGGGATCCCGAATACCTCTGTGTTTTTTTTTGTTTATAGAGCTGAATAGCAATTAGCGACAATGCCTTGCATTTTTATATCAGCAATTTTAATAAAATGTTGATTATTAATCATTGCATTAAAGTTTTTGTAGGCGTTTTTCCAAGCATCAATCAGTCAATGCAGTAGAGTGAGTTAGTAGTAGTTTTTATTACTATGTTAGGTTGATAAAATACAGCAAATATTATTCAAAGCTATTTTCATTATTTGAATGTGACATGAAAATAAGTTTTAAGTACTTACTAAAAGCTCTATAGACATACACAATTAAACATACAAAATATAAAAAATGTTGATCAATCCCGATAATCCCAATAATCTCGACCAATTTTTCGGTTCAGGATTAATCTTGTAAAATGCCTCGAGATCTCACGGGATCGGGATTGCATTCCCTATATGTGATGGTACGAATAGCATATGAATTAAATATGAGCAATCAATATTTCAACCAATTTTGGCTTCCGCCTTATTATAAAGTTTCTAAAACAGTCTAAGATATTGTGAAATTACTATTCTATAAACACTTTATAATTTTAAAGAAAATCTATTTACAGGGATTCCTCAAAAAATCTGTTTAGAATTTTTCTTCCAAAATTTTTTTAAAATGCCGTGACACTTGAATGAACTTTATGAATGGCTGGTATAATGTGATATTTCCTCACAGCAGTGTTGGGAAGATTATTCCTCTTGAGTATCCTATGCAGCTCACTTAGTGCCACCACCCACTTGGTCTTCTCTGATTCGGTATCGGCTAGCATGAGGGTATGGTTCCTTGGCCCACCTTCCAACAGGGACGTGGATATCTGTAAGGTAATATTAATAAGATTAAAAAATATTAAATTCAAGAACACATTCATATTTGTGAAGTTGTAATTTTTCAGAACAAAGTTCTGTGAAGTTTAATTTTTATTTTTGTCCATAGAGCAATCCACTTTTTTGTCCATAGAGCAATCCACTTTTTTGATACGGTAGTTCAAATTACTTTGTAATACTACCGCTGATAACGGGAAGATCAAAAAAATCTAATTTACCGGGCATGTAAGAATGATTGACACAAACTGCACATGACACCAAACATCTATCCTCTCAATGCACACCAATTGCTTCTACTACCTCCTTATACTCGAGCCATCGTAAGATGGCATTTTTGACATATCATAATAGTGTTGTGATACACTTAAAAACATTAACGAAAAAATTCAGTCGAAAAAAAAATTCGTCGCACGGTGTGAGTTGAGAAAGTCTTTGTACATAAAAAAGGTTATAGAAGAGTAATAAAACACATTTCACAAAGTCCAAATTAACGAGCAGGGGTCAAAATATAAAAGTATCAATGTCCGAAATCTAAAGCCAGGTAAAAAACAATATCGTAATCACAGCGTGCACACATTCGTTCTTTCCATAACTACGTTAAAACAAAACTGTCAAAACCTTAGAGTATCTACAATATATAGAGGGATAATAAAGCATTTTACCAAACCTTTATACGTGGTAAAATAGAGCTTACTCAGTTTAAATAATATGGCGACACATGAGAGAAAAAGAGACAAAAAAACATCACCCGGTCTGATCCGTCTTTTATTGTTTTGTAGCCGTTTTCTTTGCCCTCTAATAAAGCCATAGAAAAAGATCATATTTAGAGGGCACAATCGATCTGTCAGATTTGTTGTGTTATTTTGGATACTTATTCTGCGTATTCTATGCATATTATACAGGCAATCAATATCCTATAACATTTTGAATCATTTCGTTCATTCCATATTTAATGTTGATGGACATCACTACTCTGGCGTTCGCGCAATGAAGTATAGCATTTGTCCTTCAATGTTTAGCTGTCATTAATTACGAAACTTCATGTAAGTCTAAACGTCAAAAGTGCCATCATAGAGTGGCCGTACTGTAAATGAAGACTCACCCTAAATATACAAGGAATATCCTTTTTGGTGGCATGTATAACATCAGATTCTCGTACAGAACTAACGCTGAACTCTGCATCCCTCATATCCAGGACTTGGGACACGTACACCGCAGCCAGGGCATTTCTAAAATAGTTCAAAAATAATTGTAATTAATTAATAAAAGAGAAAATGGTCAGTTAATTCAATTTTTACAAGCTTTTATTTTAGCTTCACTTGTCTTTCAGTCACAAATCTTGTAATCAATATTTGATCCACTTCATAGAGAGCATAGAAACGTATTCTGGACATTTTTACAAAATTAATTTAATTATTCAAATAATTTACTTAAAATGCTGATTTTATCGGACATTCTGTCGGTGACATCTGTCAGTTTGTATTATTATAAAAGTGAGGTTTGAGTTTCGAGGTTAACAGTGTTCGGAAAAAAACATTTCTTTGATGCAATTTGAATTGATTATCAGTCAAGATGATCAGTAAATAAATCAAAAAAATTTTCAACAGTTTTCATCTGAGATGAACGGAAATTTTAAATACAATGGAAAACATGTGAAAAATCTGTTAACAAAATGCTATGTGATTTCATACATATTTTTTTTAGTATGATAAAAACAGTTAACATGAAAAACATGATAAAAACAGATTACATGAAAAAAATTTACAAATTAGAAAATATATCGGCCACCACAATGGTTTACAATTTGCAGTTTATAATTCAACTTTCAATTGAATATCTTACATGAGATATAACTCTGAACTAGGTATAAACTTGCTCAACATCTTTATCATTTTTAACAAAATAAATTTACGTTGCAAAAGATGATTATTTCAATTATACGGAATTCCGTAAGTGAGTTCGAGAAGGGAAGTATGGCGGTTCATGTCGAAATTAAGATAAGGTGTAATTTTTTGGAACAATTAAATTGTTTCCTTTGTGGAAATTTTGCATCCTATTTATTAAGTGACATAAGCAATAAAATTGCATGTATTCATATATTCATATGTTGTAGTTTATGCAGATATGTTTTAAGGGTTAAAATAAATTGTATTTGAAAATTTTCCAAATAAAAAAAACATAACACATTTATTGTGTCTAATTGAAGTTTATGTCATGTTTCATTTTCAACAATTTCTACTGTAATTTAATGACTCTCTCTCTCTCTATCCTAGATAGAAGAATGAGAAAAGTAACCTCAAGTAAGCTTTGACATTAATGTTACCTGTCTGGTGATATATCGTAGAGGAACAGTTTGAAATCACACACCACCACAAATTGTCTAATCCAACCTTTCTTCACTCCTCCCAGCTTTGGAACCTGAAGCAATAGAACAAATCATTGTGTTAATTAATTGAATTGCTTTATAATATTATGTAACCAAGGGAGCTCCACAATCGAAGAGAACCTCCCTACGGAAATCCTGAGCCTTTTCAGAGATTCCGGATGATGTTTTGGTGCAAGTTAATGCAAGTGGAAAGACTCAGTAGGCCATCCCAGGCAAAGCTGGGAGAAAAAAGGGGGAACTTTGGTTGCAGTCATCGAAACAGCAAAGGATCTGAATAAACCATGGTTCAATTCAACAAAATTATCATGTTCAAAAACAATGTGCACTCGTTATTGTTGGCAATTAACTGTATATGCAACATTACCACCATTTTACATGATTTTCATACATATATCATACATAGATCATACACTACACATCAAACAAACGGTTTTCTCTTTCTAAGACTGGCCAGCAGGCCAACTCATTAGTCGGCAGATCAAATATGATTAAGGTCCCATATCTTGGAGGCACACAAACCTTTACATATCCCTCATACGCTGTTCCAATGCCACGCGTGGGGTCTATCCCAAGTGGACGCCGTCCTCTGTCCGCAGGCACGGGACATTGCGCAGGCACGCGCTGGCAACATGCCGTGTGACACGCAAACCCACACAGTTCACACACCACACCCTGCCGGGTTAGTCCCACCTGGAATTATAATGAGAGACTTCTTTATGTACAGTGGAATTGCAAATATACAAATCAGAATAAGTGTTTGCAAGAATAAATTATACAAATAAAAATAATCCTTCTCTTCAACACCAATAATTCCAATAATTAACAAAATGGCATAATTTTAAAGCTAATTACCTGCTAAATTAACAAATTATATATTTTTTAAATTATTTATGTGATGGAAAAGCGCAGCAGGTAGGATTCTGCTTGATATTCAGTATTCCAATTACATACTACATAAGTTTAAAAGTGTTTTTTTTCAAACTTGCTTCAGTATACATATAAGATACTTTAAGAAAAATATATGTTTGATATAGGGTTATACAGTAGAACCACGTTAATTCGAAATTCAAGGGACCCAAAAAAAACATTTTGAATTGTGCCAAACCCTGTTAATTTGAAATTAGAGATATAAAAAAAATAGCAATGCAATTGCAAAATCATAAAACTCATGAAAAATGAAGTTAATTTTGTGAAAAATGTGTGTATGTTTTGCATATTTCAAGAAATCATTTCGAAAACGCAATATTTATTTCGCTAAGGCAAGGATCACGACATTTATTTTACCAAAGTACCCGATATTGACATATTTGCTTTTCTCACTTGCGAAAAAATCTAAATGTTTTTTTCTCAATTTCGTCACTTCTGGATGGAACTCTTATTCTATATAAGGATATTTTTATATATAGGTTTTTTTTGTAAAGCACTTTACCTAAAATAAATATAAATATTATGACCAAGCTAAAAATAAGAAAATGTAAATGCATTATTTACGCTTTTCCACATTTTACACAATTTCTTTTTTCCATAAAATCTGTATCATCTTTTGAAAAGTAGACAATAAATGACTCACCATTAAAGATGTGCAGTGGTTACATTTGGTGGGACTACTGAATGTTCTGACCAAGAACTGATGTATTTTCTGCTTCCCTGGCAACGTAGGAGCTCCCTGCAATCCGGGACCAGCCACAGCCTGCACCCCGTGCTCCTGAAACATTCGTTGAATATTATGGAACCCTTCATCGAAATATTCTTCCACCAACCGTGCACGTATACAATCAAGTTTATAAGAAATGGGTCACGATATGCACAAATAAATATGACATCTCGTTTAATTATTGTTAAGTCATAAGAGTTTGACAAAGACACGGCCGACCGGTCATCCCGTTTGTTTAAAATAATCAGTGTAATGTGTGGCAAGTGCATGTATTTATTCAATATTCAATAGAAAGTCAAATCAAAGAAAGTAGAGTAGAAAAGACCAGAATATTTCTGACATGCCAAATCTTTTCATGCAAATCGTTTTTTGTTTCATATTAAAAGAAAATTAATGTTCGAAATCACGTGGCATTTTATACAGACCAGAAAATATTTTTTCATCTTAAATAATGAATAAATTAATTTAATATTATTGATTAAGTAAATTACCATAGATAATTCGCTGAGGTCACTTTTAGAACTGGTGATGGAAGCCGCTCGGAGATCACACTCGTCCTGCGAATCAAATGAAGCCGATCTCTGTTCCTTCTGATGTTGCTGCATCTAAAATTCATAAAAAGTCACATATTCAATGAGAGCGCTACAACTTTTATTATTTTTTCAAATATTTTCTGTTTATTATGTGCGCTAAATATCTCGATACGAAAGGACTATAGTGTTGACTAATCTGTAAAAAATTCTTTAAAGCTGTACAATTTGAACAGTACAATATAAAGTTTACAATGTGCAAATATTACTAAATTGTTTATAAAAAAATATGTTTTTATATTAATACCTATTGTAATTGAAACATGTTCATAAATACTTTTTTTATTTAGACTGACTACCAGAATAACAAATACCTCTACATATTTAATCTTATGTTTTATTATTTAATTGTTAATTGTTCATCTTAAAGCACATTTAATCTCTTTTAGAGCTCATTCTCATTCTATTTGGGCCAGGAATGTAAAGAAATTAGTTCTGTTTGATAAGTTTCTATTATATATGATTCTTCATTATTCAGGAAGATGGGTCAGAAATATTTTTAAATCGTCGGAATGCAAAATGCAAACTTTGATGTCACCCAACTCCTAACTGTTGACATTTCACCCTAGGTGTAAAGAATATTTTGTATTCAAAATTGAATGAAGACTCCCCAAAAGTTTTTGCTACTAGCTATGAGACAATTCAATCAATTAAGTGTTGGAAAATGGACTTTATTAATCTAAATCAGATTTTTAATTATGAACATGTTTAACAATAAATTTTCTGAAATTATTAAAGAATTACTAAAGAACTGAATTATGTTACCACAATATTTTTCTTTTGAATAACCCTCATCTTCCACCTACTGTGACACCGTTCTTCAAGAACCAAACACCTCGTAAACATACTCTGTTATACATATATACATATTTTTTCCTAATATTGTAGGATAGGATATTCAAAAATAATAAACAAAAATAAAAAGCAAATACCTTGGAGTAACAACATGGTCTTGTGTAGTAGTTTCTCTGGACCTGTGTTAATGGAAGCAATGGGGTGCCAGGTATTAATTGAAAGCAAAACATGAAATAAAGAAAAACAAAATAATATATTCACAAAAGAACTTTTTACTCAATTTTTAACAAGCCTTGTATGAGTTGCATCCTCCAAGTAGAACAAATACTAGTCAAAGTATAATAAAAGATATTTTTTAAATGTCTTCAATAGACAAAAAAAAAATGATTATACTAAATGTTGTGTCTTCAATCAGTGACTTTTTAAATGACTTATTTATAAATAATTGACAATACTGTTAAATCTAATGTTTTCCATTTATCATCACAATACTTTGCCATTTTCCGATGATGGTACCTAATTTGAAAAGAGATTATATATATATAATTATATATATCTAAGCAAAGTTATATAACATTTTGCTTTTAGTTTTAAATTGATGAGGAGCTTTTAAAATAACTGAGATTAAAGACGTTGCAAGAGGGAAGACAGAGAAGTGATCTTGACCAGTTATACAGGGTGTCTCATAAGGAGTAGCAAAAATTTAACAGGTTCCTGGCTTGACAATGAGTCGAAAATATTCAAGCAACCATGACCTTCAATAGTTATGGAGAAATGCAATATCAAAGTTTGCATTTCTTTTCAATAATTCTGATTTATTTTTTGAAAAAAGTTGAACTATCATTACAGTAACTTATATTGATTGTGAAAAATTCATTTGCTCCAATACAACTCAAATAAAATGATAAAAACCTTGTAAAAAAATCTATTTTCAAATTTTGCAAGGTTATTATCATTTTATTCAACTTGGTATTAAAGCGAATGAATTTTTCATAATTAATATAAATTGCTGTAATGGTAGCTCAACTTTTTACAAAAAATTAGTCAAATATATTGAGAAAAAAAATGCAAACTTTGAAATTGCATATCTCCATAACTATGAATGTTAGGTCATAGTCGCTTGAACATTTCCAACTCATTATCAAGCCAGGAGTCCACCTGTAAAATATTTGCTACCCTCTATGAGACACTACGAATTTGTTATCAAGATTAGCAAAAAGTTGACTCAAAATCCTTCCATTTTATTCAAAATTGAATTGACGATAACGAATGGAAAAAAAATTACTAAGAAAATTATTAGAACTACAACATGGGAACTTGCAAATCCATTAGTGCAAGTGTAAATTGAAACTAGGGTTGTATTGTATTGTAAACCGGCCTGTTAATAAAATGAAATTGCAATGTCAGATTTTTAAAAATATGAGACACAATTGCAGTGGATATTATCATAAATTCAAAAGACGAGATATAAACACAAGTACCTAATTACAATTCTTTTGTGAATATAATTTTAATAAAACAGCATTAAAACAATAAGAAGCGGGATTTTTTTATTATTAAAAATTGGGTGCAAAGTAAAAAAACATGGTGAAAAACTAAACTACATAATTTATAATACAAGTAAATTATTATTAGTTTGTACAAAAAGAAATGCAGTTGTTATATTACACAACACAAGCCACCTGCGATGAAAATCAATCTAAAATTGTTTCAAATTGCATGCACATCCAGGATTAGTGAGATCATTTTTGCTTGAACTTTCATCACTGTTGTAATATGAAAAGTAATATTTTTGACCACATAATTAGATCCATTTTTATAACATTAATAATTTATGTAAAAATTTAATTTGCGCAACAAATACTTCAACCATCATTTTTCTAAATTAAAGGCTCGCTTTACTTTCATTCTTGCATACTTTCAAACAATCCTTGTACACGTAGGTAGATTATGCAGGAATATTCGAATATATTAAAAAATGACAAAAATATTAAAAAGAATACTTTCAAAAATTGGAATTCACTTGCAATTCAAAACAATTGATTAAATACCCACATATTTACATGTATACAAGTATGTATGTTTATTTACATGTGTGACAATCTTCTCTTTAAATTATTTAACATAAATATTTACAAATAAGACAATAATGTCAACCATTCATTAAAAATATTTAGTGGAAAAAAACCTTCGCCGATCACTTCTTACAAGTTGTTAAAATAACATTATATTTAAAGTTATGCCATTTTAACATCTCGTTACAAAATAAAGAAAAAAATATATAAATAAATGCATCCAGATCTTCTCGGGCTCTGATGTTGTTGGGAATGAGATAGTCTCACCCACAGCCTGCCTGCCATCCAAGTTAATATAAAATATGAAAATATTAATTTTTCATATTTTATTGAAATATTGTATATGTATTTATTTTGTCTCAGAATCAGTGCTTCTTGATAATATTATATTAATTAGCTTTACAGTAATATTAGAGATATATTATACAATATATTAAGTTTTGAGAAAATAAGGCCTATCCTGAAAACGTTGACCAAGTTGAATATGAGAACCTAATTGCTCGAAAAAGACTAAGAATATACCATTGCGTAACAGTTGGCTTTAAGGGTAAGAGGTACAATTGCATTCACCTGTGTCCATGGATGAGATTTGATCTCTAAAATTGAGTAAGGGCATATATGTATCGGTTGGTCATTCTAATCATAGATTGTCTCATGCTGAACTCTGCACTGTTCTTGAAATGCACTTGAATTGAACCTCCAAGTAAAATCTCATTCATGAACATGTGCAAAGACAGAGAAATTAAATAAAGAACCTACTATGAATACATAGGAAATATTTTTTAATGCCGAGTACATGTAATTTATATTCTTACTCTTTACATTAAAAAATATATTATTTTATTCTTAGAAACACAAATTGCATTAATTTTCTTTATTTGTTTTTTATAAATTTTAATATATCTTAATTACTTCAATAAAAATTAAATTGCTAAAATAGTATATAATAAAATATTTAAAAAAAAAACATTTTTACAATTTTTGACCATATCTAAGGAGCACTAAATTACACAAGTATTCTTTTACAGAGGCCGAGAAATCTGGATGCACCATACTAATATAACTTTTACATGCATCAACAAGACATGGAGTACATTTGAAAACTAACTACTTTTACATGCAACATCAAGACAAGGAACCATTTTTTTTCCAATAACCATATTATAACCATATAATTCTCTAAAAATAATATGATAATATAATATTTAAATGCGTTTTCCCTAACAATACATGCAACTACGTCGAGAAGACTTAGAAGCCATAAAATATTCTTGTGTTTCGGGTTCATCTTTAAAATGTATATATGTAATAAATATATAAGACAATAAAATTTATGAAACACAAAAACGACTTTTAATTTTTAAAGGTTTTTCTCGATACATACACGAAATGATTCCTGTAAATAAAATTCCGCAAAGTGAAAACCCATATATTTCATTAGTTATCAGTAATATCTATTCCCCTTAGACAAACATTCGAATTTTATGGAAACTTGAAAATTTGTAAATTTCAACAAAATATCATTTTAATTATCTAAACAAAAAAAAAATACATTTAAAACTACAGTGTAAAAGTGTATTTATTCATTTTATATTCTTTTATTATTCATAAATAATATTTTGTCATAATAGACAGAATATTGGATTAAAAAAAAAAAAAACTCTTTATAACTTAGGTACATTAAATAAATATGGCCAATAGTGGAAAACTCTAATCAATGTACACATTCAATAAAATATACAATAATACACAACAAAACTTTTAAATCAAAACAAGCGTATTTAAAGTTGAATATATGCCAAATATCATTTGTCAAAATTGATAGCATTAATATTGAAAATTATTTTATAAATGAAACTATTAAGGTACAACAAAACTAGGCGTTCACAATTCACAAACTAACTTGTGAAGATAAAGCAGTGGCAGAAACTCTAACTTGAGGAGACAAACATCCTTAATGGATCGTAGCAACATGATGTGACGATAAACATATTTTTTACTTTTTAATATAAAATTGTGACACAGCATTATTTAAAAGTTGGTTGGATTGACACCTAAACATTCCAGAAAATAATGTACATAATACCTCTAATGTTAAAATATGTTGCAATTCTTTAATTTGCTCTGCCAGGGACAAAAATGGCAATGTTGATTGATTCATGCTCAATTGAAAAAACTTGACCCAACGGCTGCTTCAATGACGGGCCTTAGCATTATTATTTTTTTGTGAAATTTCTCTTTCAAATATATTCTATTTTCTGTCCTCGATTAACTACACTGTGAGCAAAATATGATAGATATTCTAGGAATTTAACAATGGTAGCACAGACAAAGCTTTTCATTTATGTATTCTAATTTATGTTACAAACTAGGTATTGCGCCCTGACAACTTCACCACCTGTACTTTTTGTTGCGTCTTCGTCGCTGACCACGAGTCATCTTCTGTTAAAATACATTTAGATAGTTAAATTATATAATGTGTATTTTCACAGTTAGAAGCTTGATAATGATGTATAAGTGAACTGTTTTAAATGTAGATTTTCAGAAAATTCAAAAACTTTTAAAGATTTTTTGATTAGTTAGTACCTCTCCATTGTCATTTCAATATCATAATAATTGAAATACAGTTTTGTAGCCAAAGTTTTAAGCCATGTATTCACTAGGGGACAAATTGTCCCTCAACAGTACGCGCGGCATAGAGTCTACGTGACGTTGCTACGTCGTGCACTGTTCCGTGACGTCGCGCACAACATAGCGCAGCATTTCTACGTGCCGTGGCAACGTTGCCATGCGCACGGTACCCGAGCGTGCTCACTGCGACATTACGCGGAGCGTCAGTACCACATGGTATGTTTACATGTGAATACGCATGAGCTGTATCTGTCAAGATGACAATGTGGGGAAACGAAATTGTTCTTGAACTCATCGAGCTGTATCGATCGAAGATCGCATAGAATATCCGTCCTTCTTTCTCTTTGCAGTAAATAATTTCGCATCCACCACCTTTTTCTCCTCTTACGTTTCGATAAACTCGTTAACATAAATGGATACGCAGCTGTCATCATAACCTCATGGGGTGACATTTCCGCGACGTGTGGAAAACAATAAATATTTGCAAAAAGGACCTTGTTTTTAATAATATTTAATTAACTATAGTAAAACCTCGTTAATTTGAAATTGCGACCCAAAAAAAAATTTCGAATTGCGCGGAACCCCGTTTTCGCTAAATGACGAAGTGTAAATAGATACCGCAGCTGTCATAATAACGTCACCGGGTGTCATTTCCGCGACAAGATATGTGAGTCCCAGTGTACACGTCAAATGACCGCGTCATTGTCCCCGAAACATGAACGTAGATGTTCATGCGACATGCCTCGCGGAATGCTGCGCTATTTGTCCCCTAGTGAATACATGGCTTTATAAGTACTTGAAATCGGTGTCTAATGATGTATGTCAGAGATGAAGTATCCAGTAGGTATTCAGGAAATTATACTTAAAAACTTCATTCATTTGAATCCCCGTTAATACACTTCCAAACCCAAATTATCAATTTCATAGTTAATTAACCCCGTTAACATAAAAACCCCAATATTTCACAATTCAAAGAAACTATGAGACCCCTCGGGCTATAAAACAATACATTTGTACGCATAAATTGAAAATTTTAAATAAGAAAGTTATAAAATGTTAATGTGCACGCGGTTTTTTTGCATAATAATGTGTTTTCAACATGCTTTCTTGGAATCCTCGAAAATATATACATATTTTTGTAGGAAAGTAGTATACAAGTTTTTCACAATCTTAACAATTTTTTTAAAAAATCATGAATTTTTAATTATTCTTTTTAGTACCTTGAATTTCAAATTAATGGGGTTTTTATTCTACTTTGATTATTATTATTATTTTTATAATTGAAAAAATGAAACGATGAATTGCGTAAAAATATTATGAAGTACAGAAGAAAATTTATTACATAATTACCAATATGTCTTTTTTCAAAAATTGATGATCATTAATTAATCCAAAATTAGTGATGCTAAAAACCGTTATTTTAAAGAGTTTTACATAATAGCCATTATTTGAGATTTGTGTCTGAATTTATTGATGATTGATAAGTGATTTTTCGCAATTCGATGGACAACCATCGATACTAGAGTATAGTCAAATAGTTAAATCTCAATTACCAATCATCAATGCAATCCAATACTAAAATAACGGTTATCGTGTAAAACTGGTTAAAACAACCATCAGTATCTACTACATATACAGTAAAACCTCGTTAATTCGAAATTCAAGGGGCCCAAAAAAAACATTTTGAATTATGCGGAACCCCGTTAATTCGATGCGATCGCGAAATTTGCCGAAAATCATAAAACTCATGAAAAAGCCATTAATTTTCTGAAAAAGTCTGTATTTTTGCATATTTGAAGAAAACATTTCGAAAACAGAGTGCACTAAAACCTCGGTTTTACATTTCTCCGGGGGACACCAAAAAACGGGGTAAAACTTAGGAAACGTAAAAAGTTAACAAATGAAAATTGTATAGAAAAATGGGCTTTTGATGAAAATAAAAACAATTAATACTTCCGTTTTCAAAAATGTATATGTTGCTAAAAAAACAGTAAAACAACCCTTTTACGTAATCCGGGATGTTCAGCCCAACTGCGATTTGGAGTCTTCTTCAGGATGATACCACCCACAGAAAATTTTCACGGACCACTGACCATTCTGACAATATTTTTATATTTTTTTCAATAATCTTCTTATGATCAATTGTATTTTTGTCGCAATGTTTTTAGAGCAAAGTAAAGTAAAGAATATTAAGAATTAAAACGGCTAATGTAATATCAAAAATATAAATAGAAAATAGGTAAATAACACGCGCTTTTATGCACACAATGCGGCGCGGCACCTTTGAAAAAAATTCGCGTCGGTGAATAGCTGATGGTAAAAGGAGTACAGCTACTAAAAAGAGTCATTAGTTAAACGTTGAAAATATTTACATTCAGTAAATAGTTTGCCCCTTTTTACATTACTTCATTACTAACGTAAAATCTATTCGCTCGAGCCAGAACCCAAACACGAAAGATGCTCTGTTGGAAATACAAAATTTATTTAATGTTGACAAGTTAAATTTTTGGAAAGAAAAAAGGGAATTTTGCTCGCAAATTTCAATGAATGTAGAGTTGAGTTTTCTAAATATTTTGGTATAAAACCTGGGGAATTAAAAATATTCCTCCGCGTAAACTGCGCGAAATATTTCTATGGGAATGTATGGATATGAAACGGGACTTTGACTTTTCGGTGTAAACAACAGAAAGATGTGAAAACGAGGATCGTAAAACTGAAGTTTCAATGTATTTATTATGCTAATACAAAGATCGCGACATTTATATTAACAAAGTACTCAATATTGACATTTTTTCTTCTCACGTGTGAAGAAAATCGAAATATTTTTTAAATTTTATCAAATTTCCAAAAAAAAAATGTATCACATGAACTAAAATCTATCGATTTGTGGCGCAACGGGCCAAAAACTATTTTGAATTAACGGGGTTATCGAATTATCGGGTTTTAGTATGAAATTAACATTTTGGGACTTGTGGGTTTTAAAAATTTTGAATTATAGTAAATTTCGAATTATCGGTGTTCGAATTAATGGGCTTTTACTGTATTCGAACACTTGTCAATGAAATTTACTTCTTGAAGAGCATTTTAAACCTTCAACTGTACAAAACATTATCAATTATCATAACATAGAAATGACTAACAAAGACATTTGAAGTTAATATGTATTACCTAAATACCTCAAGATAAAATATTGACATTTACTTTAATTTAGTGTAAATTAAAATAATCATGTTGCACCACAAAGCAACTACTATATCAATCAATAATATTAATGACATTTCAACTAACTGTGATTCGGTTAAAATCATTTTTAACAATTATCAATTTAAATTTACGATAATTTATTTTTAGATTATTAATATTTTGTACTTTTTGTAAATTCAATAATTTATAATAAACACAATTCAAAAAATAATTAGTTTATGTCATTTAAAAAAATAAAGAATGAAACAGATTTTAAAATTGTTAACAATAAAATAAATTAAACTATAAAGCACAGAAGAGCAATGACACGATCAACAAATATGAACATATTAATATACCAATGTTTTATTTTCATTTGTTGAATTTACATTTAATCGAACTCACCAATTATATTGCAGAGGGCACAAAAGTACCTACAACAACAGAATCACTGAATGGAGATATTTGAGACGTGTCACTTTTTCTAAAAAAAATTAATTAATGTACAAATAAGGTTATGTTTTTGAAGTGATAAATCAGGGGGCATCTAAGGGTCTCCTGTCCAATTAGTAAACAAATAAAAATAACAAACCTCACAAAAAATGCTACAATATTCACAACAACAAAAGAAAGCCCACTGCATAAAAACACATAAATATAAAAATAAATAAATGAAAGTGTCGACACATTGAATCTTAAAAACAGGCAGGCAGGCAATATAAAGATAATTAATAAGTGCAGTGCAACCGTCACCCACATACATGTTTATAAAAAATAAAAGTTTGGAACGCAGGTAACCATATTACTGTACAACATAGAAAAGCTTTTACATCTCTGCTTACACTTCGATTTTATTTTCAGGTGTGATTTGGTTGAAAGAAGCAGATTGGCGAAAACATTTTTATTACAGTGTTTTTACATTTTATAACTAAATAGTTTGAAATTCAATAAACAAGAATATATAAAAATTCTTACTGTGTTATTTTGTAAGAGCAATAGATAAAAAAAATTCTAAACCAATTGTCGTTTCCACTAAACCCGAAAGAAGATTAAGGCAATCAATTTTTTTTTTAAATAAGTTAATTGTCAAATGTTTGTTTAAAGCTGAAAAAATCTATAACTTTTAGAATTATTTCAGATTCGTTGAAAATATAAAACAAAATAATTCTGTGATGTAATCGAAACATTCTGGCGTATTCTGAAAATAACAATATTGTTATTTGGTGATTGTTACCCCGTTACTTAAAAATAGAAAAACATCACGACATCTGTTAAATTTTAATATTTCTGACAAAAATATTGGATTCAAATTAATATTTCAACGCTTTGGATGAAGAAATTAGTAGATGTATGTGAAACAAACATATTTTTACAAACTTTTAAAATAATATTAGTGCTTATTTTATATAATATATCATAAACAAACTAAATTTCAGATAGATTGTAATGACTGGTTTCCGTGAAAATATAAATATTACGTACACATCCATGTATGTGTAACAAATTATTGTTGTACGTATTTTAATTTAAAATGGTTTATGTGCCATTACTGCACAACTGTTGAGTGTGAAAAGTGACATTGCACCATTGTTTATAAAGACATAAAAACACAGGATGCAATTTCTACTTCCTGTCTTGGATTTTTAATAACAAGTATTTATGAATGAATTCCTTATACTCCACATTCCCCTCACTCAACATATCATACTAATTAGACCATGCAGATTCACGATTACTTTCCAAAGGTCTCATCTAAAATTCCGAAGTTGTAAATGTAAATTAATTAAGCAATTACACGGGCATAAATAAATACGTCCCGCCTATTTTTCAGTGTTGGGGTGGTAATCACTGAATAAGGCGGGCTGTCATAAATGTATATCTTATCTATTTTTTAATGTTAGGGTAAAAATCACCAAAATAACAATATTGTTATTTTCAGAAAAGGTCGGATTGCGCGTGTTTCACAAAGGCGGATGCATGCTGTCTGTGAACAGAATATATTTGTTATTTTAATGTTTGATACCGGTTTTTATGAATGATATAAAAGTCAAACCCAGCAACAATTTGCAAGGTCTCACTACGTACTGACGTATACACATGAGAAATGAATGTACATCAATGCAAGCTGGTGTAAAATCTAGCAACAAAGTGGCAGAGCAAAAAGAGTGGAATCTTTGTATAATAAACCTTGATGGAGTGAGCCGAGTGGTAGTGCTGCTCTGACGAAGAGCTTCTCTCGGCCGCCGACTGCTGGGGTATCTGCTGTTGCGACTGTTGCTGGGATCTTGGGACAGTCTCCGATGCCGAGCTCTCCTTGAGAAACTGATCCAAGTAACTAAGCTGGGATGATGGGCGCTCCAAAACTGGAAATGTGGTCGCTTACATTAGATATTGATTTGTTTGATGCAACAACTCCTGTGACTGTGCAGAAAATATACAAAAATTTAGTAAAAAAAAAAAATATTAGGAATCTTAAAAACATGGATGGAAATTATAATGGTTTAACGGTGTTGGCTGTTGTATTCATGATTGGTGAGTACCACCCCCATAAGGCAGCACAGATGTAATGTAGATCGAAACACAGAGTATAAAAATTTACAGAGATGAACTAAACCCATACACTAGGAAAGGGGGTTGAGTCACAGCAGAAAAATGTCCCCTTTGCGTATTTTTAAGACACATTTATACCGCATTTAAAGTATTTATTCTTGCATGATTAAATCCCATAATTCACAAAACATATTTTTTACAATAAACTTTTTTTTTAATTTTAAAATTTCGTTTCATACGGAGTCAACAAGTGTGATTCATTATTTATTTTAACTCCTTGTGAAATATGATAAAGTAACTCCAAAACTTAATTTTAGGAATTATAAAATAAAATTAAATAAAAAATAAATGAAAAATAAAATAATTCTGAGTCAAAACTTTTTAAATAAAAATTTTCAAATATACGATAACTAATTTTTTTATTAAAAATATATATCTTTTTGCAAAAATATATATAAAAAAACTGTATTACGGCACGCAATAGTACATCTCATGCTAATGTAATACTTTAAGCAAGCTACAAAGGAATTTACACAAAAATATATTTGTAACTAAGAGTCGTTGGCTCTTCCTTTCCTACTAAAGTTTTGTCATTTTTCTAGAAATTCTCAGTGAATTTCACGAAATCCATGGAATACTTTAAATACCTCCATACATTACTAACTTTTACAATATATCTACTTTCATATCTTTCAAAATCTATCTACATTAAATTTAAAAATATAAAGATTAAAAATTTTGCTTTGTGAAATTGTTTTCCACGTGTGAAGTTGCAAATATTGGGGGCAGGAACAAAAGTGTATATTTCGTACTTATTCCTAAAGGTCAGTTGTATCCACTTGGTTCAGAGTTATGTATAGTATAGTTTTTTATGAGATTAGATTGTTTGATTGGTGAAAAACACAGAAATCTGTGCTTGGAATGACAGATTACAATGAATCAAGTTTATGGCAACTGGCCCTGAGACGTGCCACAATTTTTATTATCTTTGTTCGGTTATTGTAGTAGTGGAAGTATGTCAAACCTTGAAGTACAAACCGAAGATAATAAAATGTCGATAAAATTGGAGGCCAAGTCTCCGCGTAATATTCTGTCTTTGGTACGTGCCCAAAGAATAGTGGATGTATTAAAAGCTAAAATTCTAATCGTGTATATGTATATTCAAATGGGGTAAGTACGTGGCAAATTATAAATGAATGTGGCCTGCAAACTTATGTTAAAGTCAGAACATACAACAGATATACTATATTTATACAATTGGAAAAAAAGTGCCAAACAAAAATATGTAGTAGTTAACAAATAATAACACATTATAAAGTAACAAATAATAAAACAGTCACACCATAGGCTCGCTTTGCTTGTTAGATCGCTTCAAACACAATTAGTTCAGCCAGGAAGAGACAAATAAACTAAAACAACCGTCAAGTGAGGTTACTTCATCATGAAGGTAACTTTGATAGGCATACTATAATATCCAGCCATCATAAATAACCAATGAAATGTTTCACATTTCAAATGCATTTATCTGTAAAAATAATTAATTGAATGGTAAATTTATACTTTAGCCCTCCATGTAAAAATAACCAATGTTTACGGTATGTTGAGAGGTTTCTTGTTAGAGTCTGGTGCTTTGTTATGAGTGGTGAATGAGTTTTATAAAAACCGGGGGAAAACAAATTATTATAACATAACCAGTCAATAATTTTGATGTTTGTATGTACAGAATGAAACATAAAATAATTTCATAAAATGAATTATCTGCAACATGTGTAAATACTGAAATCATGAACAGGGACTACGTAGTCATTCGAAAAATTTTAGTAAAAATTCGCCTCATCTTCAAAACATTCCTAAAATATAAATTTGACCAAAAGCGTTCAATGCCATTTATATTTATAACCCAAAACAAAGTGTTGAAAATGTCTTAGAAACTATGCTCCCTCTTGATGCACATGTAAATTGTGTTCAAATGGGAATAAGCAAAGAAAAAATGATGCCACAAGGCCAGAAAGAAACATTGCCATAGACATAGCTAAATAACAGAGACCCACTAGTGACCATCCACAAGGTTCCTACTTTCAATGCACAAACTCTTTGATTTTGTTTGAAAATATAATAAATATTGATGTTCATGCTAACATCTTCATTTATAAAAAAAAAACAATAATACACAGTCACACATTTTTACATAATATTGTCATACATTTTATATAAAGCCATTTCATGTTCCTATTGATCAAATTTATTTTGATAATCTTATTTATTTAATTAATGTAAAAAAATTCCATCCGTGTCCATTAATACTCAATTTTTTCACATTTTTATTTACACAATTATTAAAACAAAATCTTTGAAGTTCTGTATGACAAACAGCAAAATTGTGAATGAAAAATATTTACAATTTTCCTACGAATGGTGAAAATGAGAATTTGCACCAAAATTATGTAATGGCAAACAAAAATCTTCTTTGTTTCTTGTGTTTAGTTACGATATATTAAATGATATGGTCTGTTGAGATGCTAGGCAAAACAGCATACTGGTTAATGACAAGAGCTTATAAAGTAACATTTGGCAATGTACATATGGGGTAAACGAGCAAGTCCTTTGGGTACACAAAACATTAAAGAAAACCACTCGAAAAGCACATAAAAAATAATAAAACGCACCATTAAAGATATCTCATTGGTGGCTGCTGATGTTTGAAGACGATCCAATTACAAAATCTGCCTCATTTCAACTCAAATACATATTTTATAGTTATTCAAATTACAAAATACTTTATCCACTAATATTTTGATGGTTCCATTTTTAATCTAGCTTGGGAATCAATGTTACCATTTCAAAACCATATTTGAATTGTCAATAAGTACCTACTTATTATACAGTAGTTGAAAAAGAATAGGTACCGAGCACCCTGAAGAGATCGTGATTTTTGATGACCTTTTCTTAATTCTTAATTGAAAGTAAAATTCAATTTCTGCATATATTTACTTTTAAGAATCATATATTTATTCTGTATAATTCCACTCATAATCATTTTATTGTAAAAAGCAATTCAAGTAAATATTTAATGTATTATTCTATCACAGAAGGTGATATTTAGAGCTTATTATTGATATCTGCTGTTAAAAATTTATTCCATCCATACAACGGTTTGGTCACCACAAACAGAGCAGAGATCGAATGGCCACCAACATAGGAAGTTTACTTGTGCTTTTGAATTTAATTATGCATATTAAATTTGATTAAGATCTAAATCCACCTTCACAACCAAATCTTTTGTCGTAAGTGAATTCCCAAACTGAATTTCTTTCGTTCGAAAGACATAATGCTAAGCAACAAATAAATATTCAACTAAAAAATCAAAATTATCTAAAATATTAGTAAATATTTTAAGTTTAAATTTTGCTGAATATTCATAAAATTAGAATGCTTTTTTAAAGTGTGTGAAAAATTATACGCACTTTGCTGATTATTTTTTGTCTTTGATAGACTCGAAATATTATTGCATTTCACTTCCTATTTAAAATAATGGCCTTGGTTCACAACAATTAAAACCTCAACCAAAATGAACATAAAAAGAAATAAAAACTCATAAACATTCATGTTTTAATTATAATATATTTAACAAAAAAACAATAAATAATTATTTTACATTCAAATAAATATGTGGTGAGAATAAAAACTGAAACTAAAAATTATATTTATGTTATAATTATTATGTTATACCTCAATGGTTAGATTATATATTTTTACTGGCAAAATCCTGTCAAAAATCAGAAATAAATTATTATTTATGAGATATTTTCAAAAAATTGAAAAATTTAATAAATTATTTCCACTAAACAAATTAAAAATAATCAGACAGGTGGAAAATATGTTAAAAATAGTAGTATATTTATAATTTTAAATATTACATATTTTATGTTCGAATTCTCAAAATTTGGAATCACCTGGAAAAAATGTCTTACTATGCATTTTCCATTAATATAGTTTTAAAAAGTTATTATTTTATTATTGACAAGCCTAGAATTTCTTAAATCATATATTTATTGGATTTGCCAAAAATTATATACAGTACTGATGATCCTAGGGTAAAAAGAGTGAATAATGTCATATTTAGAGGCCTTTTCCCCTAGGATCGTGCGTTTCTGGAGACCCTTTAAGAACAGTAAAAATGCAGTCATGTAATATTATTACATAAACTGCCCCAATCGGTAATACAGTCGTCTTCTAAATTAGGATCTTTTGCAAAATATTTCACAAGCAATGTAGCATTAAAATATTAAGACTGGATTATGAAATATGGGTGCCAAACAACTTCCTAATGGTCAACATCCCAACATCCAACATCCAACATCCTAAAAAACTAGCTATCCTATAATCCAAATTCCTAACAAGACATATTGTTAGGAATTTGGATTATAGGATAGCTAGTTTTTTATTCATTTCATTCCCGAAAAATAAATTTTAATATATCACATGTAAAAGGTAGACAGAAATAAGATTATAAATTATTTATTTATTATTTATAAAAATAGTTTTTAATTAATCCAAAACAATTTGTAGGAGTATATTATGGTGCAGAAAATTCATATACTGTAACTCCTCTAATGAATGTTAATTTTGCGTATAAGCTGAATGTACATAAATCTAAAGAAGTTTTTTCCATTTTTTGGTATCGTCAATACAAGATCGAACTCCGCGCCCGAGTCACACTCTGGCAAAACTGCCAAGTGGTTAGTTAATATCAGATGTCAGTTTAGGCAATGCCAAGGCCAAGACGACTTGGCTAAAAGCATATATTTTTTTCTTCAGAGATGCAAAATATTTTCATATTAAGCATTTTTTGTTAGACGTTAAAGAAAAAATCTCATAGTATTATATCGGAACTAAAAAACTTTTTCGCATTAGTTCACGAGATTGGATTTCGAGTACGTAAATCAATTTGTAGTGTTAAATATTTTATATCAATGATTCAAAAATTGGATGTTCGCATAACTGTATAGTAAAAATAATTTATTTAAATGCTTTAGACATGATACTAAATTTTAAAAAAGCATCTTGAAAAGGAAAATCAAATTTATTGTTATATTAAGAATATCCAATACATCCTTTAAAAAAATACTTGAAAGATACGCATTCAGACATATTAAAAAGACCTTTTGGGAGGTGACACAAAATTATGAATATTATTACGTTGTTATAATAATATTAATAATTTTTTTTAGAAGAGGACTGTATAACCGAAGAGTAATAATAATAAAAATGCACAATGTATTACAGTAAGTACAAAAACTATCATAAATATTCATATTTAACAGTGTAATAGTTAGAAAATTTACTACGCCCATCATATAGATAGTCTAGATAAATTTTATTCTCTAATATCTATTTAATTTTCTCTGCATTCAGATTTAGATCTGGTGATCATTTAACAAACTGCAGGTTTCATAAATAAATTGATACCTGCTAGTTGCCTGCGTGAGCGGACCTTGGTCCAAAATTTATTTTGTATTTGTAGGTAACAAAACAATAATAAAATGACTAGATAAATGGTAATCCTATATTAACTCTGGTTAAAAATAATAACAGATAAATAATAAATACTACAGCAGGATATAAACGCTTGACAAATTTGCACTTCCCGGAGCGCAGTTGAGGTACAAAAATGAGATTTTTTTATATGAAAGCTCTTTGAAGCTTAAATATTTACATATTTAAGCATTCACAAATAGATTATGTATTTTAAATGATGTTCCATTTACATAGGCCTTATTCCCTTTTAATGAGTGCAACTATGGCAGAAAAAATAATAATTAAAGAGGACACTTTTTTTTTTAGTATAATAGCTATAATATGGGCAGGGAATATTTTTGAAAGCCAATAAACAATAATAAAATTTTATACATCCAATATAAAGCGGCCAATTCACAATTTTATCAGAAAGTCTAATTGAAAATGCCAAGAAAAATATTGGCATGAAAAGGCTTGAAATGAAAGTAAAAATATAATTCGTGGTATAACAGGCAGAGATAAGATTAATGAAATCGAAATTGAAAGATACCATCTTCTTCTTCATTATTCAATTTTAAATAGAAAATATTCTTTACATTCTGGGTGAAATATCGACAGTTACGGAGATAAGCTACATCAAAGTTTGCATTTTTAAAAATATTTCTAGCTTAACTTTTTTAAAACATTACACTATCATGAAAGTAATTTATATCTAATATTAAAAATTCATTCGCTTTGATACAAGTCAAATAAAATTATTAAAACTTTGGAGAAATTTGAAAAATATAATTTTTTGTAAGGTTATTTTAATTTTATTTCATTTTTATTAAAGCGATTGAATTTAACATTCCGTATAAGTTACCGCAGTAAAGTCCAATTTTTTACAGAATATAAGTATATATATTGAAAAAATGCAAACTTCGATGTTGTTTATCTCCGTAACTGTCGACATTTCACCCAAAGTGTAAAGAATATTTTCTATTGAAAATTGAATGAAGAAGACTCCCTGAAGTTGTTTCTACTAGTTACAAGACATCGTGTTTATTAACAACAACAAAAAACACAACTAAAAATTGGTGTAAACCATTGGCGAATTTTCTTTATCTTCAATGTCATTTTGCGGTGTATAATTATTGTGCATTTTAATCTGAATAACTTCATTGCCCTAACTCTTTAAGTACTGTCCACCAAATGTATGATACGGAGAAATTTATTTCTGTATTTTGTAGCTAACAATATTAGCTGTTCTACATTGGATGTTTTATAATACTTAATTGCTTAGGTCTCAATTTTGTAAATATATTTTGATAACTAGAATACATTTTTAAAGCTCATTGAAATAAAGATATTCCTATATCTGATTATCCCATACCTGATTAAATCTGTCCCCTTTAAATCATTTTTTTTTAATTCCCTCAAATTCATAGAGATCTGAAAATATTCAATTAACTTTATGTTTGAACATTCCACAATAACAATCGAATATTACGAAGCTTTTGAAGGGAAAATTTCTCAGTGAAAATATAATAAATACCTTAAAATATACAGTTTCTTTAAAACGACTAGTTTTAATGACTAGGGCTTAATTTTTACTTCATTAGGGCCTTAAAAATATACAACCAATAAACAGAATGAATGAACTCAAAATGATAATGGTTCCCGATAATCAAGGAATATATTATATCAGGTGAATTCTTGTTTCTTCTAGACAAGAGAAAAACTGTTTCATTTTCCAAAGACAATGAATATTCATTTTGGCTACCTGAGAATATAAATTTTTCTCAAGCCTACAATACCCGATGTATGATGAAGCATATGGATATCTGGAATCTTGATGAGAAAACAATTCTGCTAGGAATATCTTCTGCTAATCTTTTTACAACAATTTAATGCCACCGTAAATTTAGTCAACTTTAGAGAGCTCACTCACTATACCAGGCTAGCACCAAAACCATCATCAGTTCCACAATAAATGCTTAAAAAACTGAATTAATAACACAATTGCGTACTGTTAATGTAGAAAACTATGATATTGAATTCCAACTGGAGATTTGGCTCAGTTTCATATTATTATATGTGTGCATCAAATATTTTCTTACCAAGATTCTGTGCAAGATTGTATACCGCATGAAAGGGCAGCTTTATGCAAAGGTCACATTTCAAACAAAAACATGATGTCATGTCAGTAGAATATTTGATATGCCAAGAGCGCAAATCCCCAAATGCAGGATGTGATGCCGAGTAAGAGGGGCAATTTCTTCATCCACGGACTGTCTGTGTTGCCGTTGGCGGCCAATTAAATTTCCAGAAGATAAATTATTTTTTGCAGAGGCCACATTTTGGGAGGCAGAAGCGGAGGAAATAAAGAGAGGAAAAGAAATAAAATGATTCAGTAACTGAATAAAAAAAATGTGGCATAAAATCAATGGTATAAAAGAACATTCAAAAAATAAATAAAGATACATAGGTATTACAGTTTCACCCATTTTTTGTGTCCACTATCTCCTCTTTAACCTGATTATCTACAACACAACTACACCAGGTCAAAAGAAGGGTCCAAGCGAACCATACGGTAATGATTTTGTATTTTAATTATTATGAATCAAATAAAGAAACATCTTAAAATCGTTAATTTTAATCAATTTATATTTAATTTCTCCTAATATAATATATTAAATAAAATGCTGACTTTATAAATAATTATGCATTTATTGTGTTTCACATTTGATTTACAATTTTGAAATAATAAAATTGAAAAACAAACTTTTTCTTCCAAAGTCCCAACAAAAATAATAAAAACCTTTATTCGTAGTTTAATAAATATGTGTGTATTTAAAATTTTCAGAGAAATTTAATATTGGAATTTTCAAACACAACAAAAAAATTGTCTTCTCAAGCCTCATATAGAATCATTAAGGAATTGGTTTAGGGTTTGGCGAATAATAATTTTAAAAAAAAATGTGTAATAAAGTAAAATCAGTAAGCTAATATAAATAAAATGCAAGAAAGCTCAAAAGCACATTTAAAAAATGTAATTTATACTGTCCACAAAAATGAAACAAAAATTTTAAAATGAATATGTATTCCACAATACCAAAATAACCCACATTCACAAATTAATAATGGTGACATATAATAATGACAAAAAACATACATAATCCAATATCATTGAGTTTGTTACTCCTAACATCGATTCCATGATAACAAATATTAACAATTTTAAGAAATATAAAAAAATAAGTAGAAATTGAGCAGTTCGACATGTGACTTTACATATGACATTCAGCAGTAAAAACAAGAGTTGGTACTTACATCCCTCCCCGGACTCCAGCCTAGCTTGCAACTCCTTAATCTGATGATCTTTTCGCTTCACATCGTGCGCAAGGGACTCAAATCTGGAACGGTTCTCGCGCAACTCCCTAGCGAAATAACAAGAGTATGATTAAAATATTACGGATATACATATACAAACTACTTAACAGAATAAACAGCTGGGTACATTTGTATCGTGTTACTTCCTTATCTGTGCAGTACTCACTTATGCGCCGCAAGCAGATCAGCTCTGGTCCGACTGAGCTCCTCCCCGATGGCCTGTTTGGCCTGAATCTCGCTGTGCAGCGAGCTTTGCAGGCCGAGAAGTTCCATCTTGTCCAGCCGACGAGAGCGGCGGTTGCGCCACCCGCCCGACCGCCCGGGCTCGGTACCCGGAGGAGCTGCCTGCCCGTTGCTAGCACCTGAGATGACATGGAGTGTGAAATTATTTAATGTAATCATTTATTTGCTTAATTGTTTTAGGTTTGGTTATGTGTAATTATTAATTTATAAACTAGCATCTAGGTACCTGCATAGAAAAAGTGTAAAATGTTGATAATTATTACCCCAACATTCAAAAATAGAGAAACATCAGGAACATCTGTCAAGATAAAAAATTGGCTTTTATTTAAAATTTGAACTCTTTGGATGAGGAAATTAGTAGATGCGTGTAAAACAAATTTATTTCTATCAACTTCTTAAATAATATTACTACTTATTTTATATAATATTCATCAAAAACTTATATTTTAGAGAAAACTCCCGATTGCAATGACTGGTTTGCGTAATGATATAAATGTTCTGTTTGATATCCATGTCACTTCGACATCAAATAAACAGGTCTTTTTAAAAACGCCCAGACATCATGGAGGTCCAACACTACAATCCATGTATATGTAACAAAATATGAAATAACTAACTAACCATCGCGCCGTTTCTCCGCAGGGGTATGCAGAGAGAATAGAAAGCCATATTCCTCTATCCTGGCATACCACTCTTGCTTCGGCTACATTCATACATCTTCTATGCATGCTCTATGATTGTTAAGGCTTTTAACAGGGCCACCCTCCAATACTTGTAATATCTGATTTTGCCAGGTCTTTCGCAGACGCCCTCTATTCCTATTGCCTTCAACACTCGCCTCATATATTTTCTTAAACATCCTTTCCTCATTCATACGTTCCACATCTCAGCACTCCTTTCTTTATTCTATCACACTACAGCCAGCATTACATTCATCAAGTTTGTGTTTACTGGGGTATTATGCCGTGTTGTTACGACCTTTCGGGCCGACGTTTCGGATCCCACTGCATGGTCCATCATCAGGGCTGATGTCTGAAAGGTCGTAACAACACGGCATAATACCCCAGTAAACACAAACTTGAAGATTCTGAGTGGCCGTGAAAACCTAAGAACATTCTTAGCATTACATTCACTTCTAATATGTTCATTCCTCACCCTATCGACCAAAGATTTACCACACAAGTGCCTTAGTGACCGCATTTCTACCGCATTCAGTCTACTTTCATTCCTTGTTTGCCAATTCCAGGCTTCACTTCCACATATCAGAGTTGGCACTAGAACACTGTTATGTACCGCTAGTCTTGCTTCCTTTGATAGGTTCTTATTGGCCATAATTGTATTCAAAGCACCATTTTTAATGATAAGTGTTTATAAATCCCTTATACTCCACATTCCCCTCATTCAACATGTCACATTAATTCACCAGGTAGAAACTTTAAAATGGTCTCATCTAAAAATACAAAAGTCATAAAAAAGTAATTACACGGGCGTAAATAAATATGTCCAGTCTATTGTTTAGTGTTGGAGTAATAATCACCAAAAAAAAATAGAGTTATTTATAGAATAGGTAGGATAATGTATGAATCATGCCAGAGAAAGAAATATTTTAAATATTCTAAAATCTGCTTATATCAACACATTACTTTAAGTGTGCTTTCTTTTATTTTGACTCTATTCCATATTTTGACATACACTTGTTAAGTTTTTATCGGAATGAAAATGAGACACTTACCATGTTTAAGGAATTCTAATTCTTCAGTCATCTTTGTGGCCAGTGCCTGAAGGTAGCCTCTTGCGTCTTTCTCGTCGGCAACCCACTGGATAATCTCAGTTATCTAATGAAAAATACTTACATATGTAAACATAATTGTTATTGAGGTAAATTAATAAATAAAAATATTAGACCAAATGGCGTTCCCTACAGATGTCACACTCTAATTATCTAAAGTTTTAATTCCAGCAACTTACGGACTTTACGACAGACAGACAGACAATGAAATTATTATATTTTATTATTATTTAACGACAACTAAGTGATGTAATGTTAAATATACTGTTATGTATCCTTGCGTATAAACTGCTAATACAGTTTTGCAAGATGCCTATAATAATAAATAAAAAAATAATAAATAAAGCAGAAAAAAATATATATTATCCTTTCAATTCATCACGACGATGGTTATAAATTGTCATCAAATATGAACAAATTATGAAATAAAACAATGAACTTTGCTTTTTTACAATATTTTATATTTGAGCACTTGTTTCACTACATGCTTCGGAAACGTCCGTTTCCTTCATCAGGTGAATTAAGACTGAGGTATACCGACGTATATAGGTCGGACAGGCAGATCAATAGAAAAAAGATTTAACCCCCCCTGGGCCGCGTCGCATATATGCGACAGGCACAAAATAAATTATTTATCGACGGCCGCGTATTGAATTTGAAAAACGTAATTTTTTCCCAATAGAGAAATCCTGTTGTGACCTGTCGTTCCATTTTCAACTCAAAAACATCACGGATTATATTTTAAATCAACAATCAAAACAGAAGTTTTTCTGCCGTCAAAATCGTATAGAATTGTCATAGATGGCGCCCCGATCGCGTGTTGTGCAATCGAAATTCAAATATTCCATCGTCAAGGTCACGCACAATGTGCGCGGGAAATACGATTTATTTTTTTCGATTTATTTGTACACGTATATACAAATATATACGATATGTTTTGCGATATTTGTCAGTTTTTGTTGGTTTATGATTCAATTGAATACTAATAGTGATTTATTAACAAAAATACACGCAATTTTGTTGCGTTTATTTGAAATATGTGTGTGTGTGAAAGTGTATCATATTTATGTGTTATGAGTGCGATTTCCCGTCGTGTGCCGTGCCGTGCAACAAAATATATCACACAGAAGAAGATTATTATTATTAATAGTAGTGTTGTCTCTAATAAACAAATAAAAAAAATATTATTATTTTTCAGAAAATGTTGCGCTGGCAACATTATGGAAATTCAAAAAAAGATTATTTTTTTTACTTAAATGATAAAAAAAATCATTGCA